>CAJPVJ010000425.1:0-25584 GCA_905397405.1 Oppiella nova
AATTTTATGCAATTTATTAGTAAAATATATTCACAAATTATGTTAAAATATGTTTATTAAATGATATATTAGGTATCTGTGCGTCAAATGAGTGATCAGTCGAGTAAATGCTTAAATGCTATGTAAAACAAACAACTAGTCATGTATTGATAGTCTCCCAGAGAGAGAGAGAGAGAGAGAGAGAGAGAGAGAGAGACAGGGAAAGAGAGGGTACACTTTACAGATGTTGGCTATTGTGAGTTGCTTTAAGTTTTTATGTCCAAAAAATAGCAAATATACAAAGAAAGGTGCATTACTTTACACATAAACCCTGACCTACAGGTCGAGGGCAGTGCACAGACTCCTGAAATGTTTGCAAACCCTAGTGAAACAGCTGTTAGACAAAGGATTCTTCAAAAATAATATATTCAGTACAACACGAGAAAAAAGTTTTCTTTTATCGCTTCTTGAGATAAAAAGTATTTTCTCACAAAAAACCCTTTTTGAGTGGTTTTTATTGTTTTAGAGCCCATTATTACATAAGTCTTTCGGAGACAATCCGTTGGTTTCAATCAGTGTCTAATTATACAGTGGATGGGGTGGGAGGCGAGGGTTTCAAGTCTTGAAGTCTGAGAATTTTAATCTGTTTTCTCCGCAATGACGTCAAACTTATTATACTTGACTTAAAACAGATTTTTCGGTAAACATATCAACACTAATACATCCACTCTTTGATCATTCATTTTGATCTCAATCTCGTCCTGAAGTGAATATTTAGTGAATTATTTGCGAAAACTATATAAATAAAAGTCAATCACAAGAGTCGTCAGAATATTCAATTCAAGTAAACACTTATGTCTTGTGACTACTCGTGAAGAATATATTTATTTCTCATTTTCTCTCACTTTTCACTCCATTCTCATCACTAACTCTAAGTATGAATGCATTTTTGAGAGATTTTGCGATGCATTCATCACATCGTCTATGATATGAAGAAAAAAGATTAGAAAAATATGTTTTAAAATAAATTTCATCGAAGAGCTCACGAGTTAGTTATCTGTTTCTCTCATTTCTACCACTCATTCACGACTTATAAATGAGTTACAAATATAGAGAAAATATTAAGACTACTGTTGAATAAACTTATGCTATGTTTCCACCGATTCTGTGATTACTTTTCTCTCAAACTTATAGCAAAAAGTAGTCTAAAATTAAACTATAAATTGAGTCTAAAATTAGTCTAATTTTTCGCAGCTCTCTCCTCCTAGAGAGAGAGAGAGAGAGAGAGAGAGAGAGAGAGAGAGAGAGAGAGAGAGAGAAGCTCTTAATGTTTACAATATTTTATAATAACTAAACATATCTACTGTAAGAATATGTATTCGCATAATATATGACACTCTGGTATGCCTTACAAATGGTATGTCATCTCACAAAATGACATTTTCCCAAATGGATAAACTGAGGCACCGGTGGCTCTAAAAAAGCCCTTAAAATATTTGTTGCATATTTCAGTGAAAAGACGACTCAATATTTTGTTACAAAATGTTTATTAAAATAAGTTTACTTTTAGTGTCTGTCATATACATGGAGTAGATTATACTAACTCGCTATACATATAAATATAATTGTCATTAAATTGATTCAACATATTTTGGTGGCTATCAGTACAGCATATCAGTGGCAACTGAGCCGTGAGTATTGTCTCTCAGATTTCCAAATATTTTTAAAATTTGGAAAAAACACAAAAAATTAACGGATCCACAAAAGTTAACAACCCGTGAAAATAATATGAATATACTTCATAATTATTATATAAATAATACATATTTAAACTATTATTAAATGTTTTATAAGTTTATTAACTTTTTTTGTTGTTGAACTACACTAAGCCCCGGTGCTTTTATTACAAAATAATTGCTTAAAATTTTTGTCCGCAAAATCAAATATTCAAATAATATTTCAGGAAAAACAAAAACTATCGCAAAAATGTAGTTTTATTCTTGTTTTACAATACAAACACATATGAAATAAAATATTTGATTTGTGTTATAATTAATGCCAAATACATATTTAATGCCACCGTTTACTTCATTAGTACCCAAAACACAAACCGAGGGCACAGTAGTGGACAGGAATAGCAAGAGTCGACTTCATTATGAGAAGCATTTAGTTTTACTATCGTTTCTAATCGTCTATATTATTGCAAAGCTTTTTAAATAATTGGCTGTAATTTATATAATGATTAGCAGATATAATAGCATACATTTGTGTCATTTATTAGAATTTATATATATTTTATAGTCCACTTCACATTAGCTCATAATAAATGATTGTTTCAATAGAAACCAACACATAGTGTATGAGAGGCTGAGCACAGATACCATTGAGAGGAATGGTATCTCTCATACAATATACTCAAACATCATTACCACTTATTTGAGGGTTATAGATATCATAATAAATTATATAATTTATTTGTTTTGAAATATAATTTATAATTTTTCTGGTATATTGTATATATAAACATAAATAAAGTATAAAAAGTTTGAAAAAATTATTTAAATAACCGATGCATTAGTAAATGTTTTGATTACATGATTAGCTTATAATCACACGAATTAAATAATTATTAGTTTTTGTTTATATGTATATATCTGTAGTCACTAATTGGATACCCGATCCCTATATTAGTCATCACTTAGATGTGAACGGAATGGCAGAAAATCTTTGCTATAATTATATCGACTTCTGGCGGTAACTCATAAAAAGATGCCAGAAATCAACAAAAAAATAATAAATACTTTTTTGTCACCGAATCTAATGATAAAATGATCGCATCATTAGAGATGATAGAAAAGAGTAAATGGATTGCAAATGACTCGCAAATAGAGAAATAATTAACAAAAATCATTGCAAAGAATTTAAAAAGTTTTTTGTAAAAGCTTTTTATATTTCGTTTTGAAATTGTTTTTTATTTTTAGTCGAAAATGATTAGAAAATAAATACAAATCAATAGGAAATTGAATGAAAGCGTCTTTTTCTGTTGAAAATCATTCAACGATACATTAATTGGCGCTAAAAAATTCAGTTCAAAGACTTTCTAACAACAGACAGTTACACAACCATTAATACCCGGGTACTTAATTATTCAGTCGAAAATTTAATTAAGACTAAGGAGTTAATATATTTATAGTGCATTTCCCACAGACTAAAATCATACAGGTATAATTTGTCCCAATCTCTCAAACGTCTAATATTAATGGCTATATTTAATGACTTCATTTTATTACTAGATTTACTCGTAAATTAAAACTTGACTTATTTAATGAGTTTAAATAATTATATTTAACATATTTTAATGCAATTTTCTCACTTGTATTCCGACTCTTATTATATGTTTTATTCACTTTCCGTTTCTTTCATTCAATTAATTGTTTGTAATAAAAGGGTTTCCCTTCCGAAACATGCGATGATTAAAATGTTTTTGAAATTTAAAAACAATTTTTTCAATTAATGAATTTTCGAGACCATACGCTAATCGCACACAAAATCTCTTTATTTTTCACACTTTTTATGATCGATACGATGCCATCAATCACTCCAGGAAAGTTATGTTTTTAACAAAGATTAATATACTTTTTATAAACGGCTTTTTCCCTGGGTTTTTTGTTGTTGATTTAGGTTAAAGTATTAGCTAATTAGCTAAATGAGCACTTTTGTATTTATATTTGCTTATTTTTATCGGAAAAATAAATTAACTGTATATCAGATGCAATGTTTCTAATAAAAACTCGTGAATTAATCACCTGAATATAAAAAATTACTTAATCATCATTACTCTTCCTACAAATCATATTTACTCCTTTAAACATAATTTTAAATATAAAAATATCAGTTAGTTTACCTGAGTGAAGTGTTTCTTATATAACAAAACATTAATTTATCAAAACGTACGGAATTTTCGGCGCTAATAGAGAGACGACCAGAAAAAATAAGTTAATATGAGTTGAGATATAAATTTGTATTTGATTTTTTTCGCTACATTATATAATAAGTCATGTTATGATCCAATCCCGGTGTCAGTATCATAGCCCCGGGATGTTATACAGAGAGTAGACTATCTGTGCTTTGGTTACGGATCCAACAAATTAGTTCCAGTTTCCTATAGAATTGCCAAACATTTGTAGTTACGGCAGAAACCACTAATTTCTTGTAATATTAGCCTCACTTTTGACATAACAGTCAAAAAACTGCTTTTTTAGCCACACATGTGTTGGGGAAAGGGAGACAGTAGTGAGACAAATACGCCGAGCGCTATATTATTGGCACATCCAGTGTCTGGTCTTTAGTGACTGGCCTTTATTGTGCCGCCACTGCCACAGGAATTGCTAGCCATCGCTATATTAGGCTTTCCTCCGACATGGATAGCCATTGTGTGCGCCACAGCCCCACGACAGGCCTTGTACTCTGAGAAACCTAATTACGTTTAAGTCATTTAACGGCAAATGAGAGTTAATTATATATGAGTTTTATGTATATTAACGGAAAGCACAGAATTAGGCACAAAATGAGCCCATTTTTGGTCGATAGCCACCAAAACATATGCTTTTATTATAGAGAATAACAGTCTATTGGAGAACCAAATCATTTAGATCTCAATAACTGATCTCAGGAATCGACTCATTATAAAATAGCATTTTATGTTAAAATCAAAGGGAATGGTAGATAATTTTGTGGGCAATGATTTTGATACGTAAAGGATCGGCGATTCTAATCAAAACCAGTGAACAGAGTGTGTACTGTATGTATACTATTAGAGCCCTGGTAGATAATAATAACAATGAATGTTAAGGCCGTTGCCATCATTTAAAGTTTGTGGACTTAATCTAATTTAAGTTCCCTTTCATTAGTGCTCTCTCTCTCTCTTTCTCTCTCTCTCTCTCCCTTATACTATACAATAGGAACCATTCACAAAGTATGTATGCAAAATTTTAGTCAAAAACTATCACTTCTTTCTTATCTAATCTTTTCATCTTTTTCTTATCTCATAAACTGCTTGACCCCCCTCCCATCCACCCATACATTCATTAAATACACAGATTATATTCAATAATTTATAACCTGTACCATATGAACTAAAATATGTTTTGCATTTGTGAGGATCCACTAAAACAAAATTGGAAAACAACACAATAATGAGCTTCTGGTATATTAACTCAAATGGACAGCCGTTTACAACACTATGATAGCCACAGAGAGCACCGGGATCTCCAGTACCTTGAAGTGTATGCTGTGCTCCCAATTAAAAAGCATAAATAAATCTCGACTTAAAATCCCTGAAGGAGTGGGAAAACAACCGATTGATAGACAGCTCTTCATTCGCGCATACGATACAGTAATTTGCAATTTTCAAGCAATAAATAAAAATAAATATAAATATTTGTGTATCACTTACGGGCCACTTCTAGGCTCACATTTCTGCTCCGGGTCTTTCCCACTTCGTTTTTGGCCAGACAGTAGTAAATACCTGTATCGCCGTCTCGTTTATTATGGATAACGTGTAGGAAAAAGAGGGAACCGCTCGGTAGGACCATCCGGTTGGCCGTGTTGTGCACCAACTCATTGTCCCTGTACCTATATGCGCAAATACGGTATAATTAGTGGTTAAGCATTACATTTCAATAGATACTATACATGTTGTACAGTGTATATTATACTGTATGATATAATTATTATATTATAATATATTCAAACGGAGCGCATATTTTTTTATTATTAAAAAATTTTAATTGAATATTAGATTTGATTATTGAATATAATAATAATAATTTCTGATTTTCATCACTCGATTTGAATATGAAATCAAATATGAATTTTTTTAAAAGTTACAAATGTTTGACTGAAAGCAATAATTTACTCAATGAATAATAATAATGTGGGAAAATAGGGATCTAATGATTGCATTGCTAACCTATTATTGAGTTTTCAATTTTTGATTTCACGAAAATTGAATACAAATTATATAATTATATGCAAATCAAATGATAGCATGTTTTAAATATAAAACTTATGGGGACTCACCACTCGATGGTAGGGACAGGCTTTCCATCAGCTTTGCAATTGAGAGTAGCTGGCTCATGTTTCTTGACCACTACATTGTCCGGCTGTTCGGTTATACGGGGCGGCCGTAACTGAGCTGTTCATACAAATAAGAAATATATATTAGAGATAATTATGAATACAATAAAAATTTATTTGTTATGATTTTAAATGTATTGTGTGTTTCACCGAGTTTTATGGCAATAAATGGTGAGAGAATTGTTTGTAATGCCGGCGCTCACCTCGACGCCCACCCCCTCTCGCACCATAAGTCTTAAGATAAATGATTGTCTTAACACTAATTCCGATTCAAAAGTCTTAGAAATCCTTTACAAACATATAATTAACCAAAACGTGAGATATGAGAGAATAAACACCTATTCTTTAGCCGCAATGTGTGAGACATAGGGATGAAAGTGAGAATAAAGTATGGATTCAGACAAATGTTTTTTGTATGAGTTTTATGCAATATATACATGACTTAATATTCAATAAACTTATTCAAAGCAATAAAGAAAATGTGTATAATTTAGTTTGGAAAACGTGAATATAATGACTACTTTATTAAGGGAAGAAATGCATTAAAATACAATCAAATGAAATCATATGAAATGTATTGTTAGGACACAAATCATAATGAAATGAATGCTGTTTTTCGCCGTATTTTCTAACATAGGTCTCATCGACAGTCACACCCAGGATGTTGTGTTACGTTATGTTATATTGTGCTTAATTTAATGAATAATAAAATTATTTTTCTCATAAAATGTAGTGAACTCTCAAAATATTGTGTTTCAGTATATTAGCCAAAAAATGAGATCTTTTGTCGAGAAATACAATTTTATAATAAAGATATGACTTGAAATACATGTAGTGATTAATACTATATAAATATAATAAAAATATGATTTATTAACAAAATAAGCTTTTGATTATTTCTTTTATGTAAGGATTCATTAATAATATTACTTCTTAAACATAATTATATTTGATTTATACTTCAAACGCATTAATTTTCAGCCAAAAATTGACCATTTGATTGACTTTTTTGTTTGTGAATGCATTCAATGAATTATACGATAGTTTTCACAAAACGCGTTCAAAACATAAATTGTATTAATTATAAAACATAAATAACCAGACATAGTTTTAGTCATTAATGAAAATATATTATTATATAAAACTGAGACCAAAATGATGGCATCGATTAAAGCGTTACACTTCAAACGCTATTTTTTTATTTTGGCTTTTTCGTCACTTATTATAATCGGAACTAAAATTATCATTGTCTTAAACAACACTATAATTCTAATCTTTGTGACTATATCATAGTGTATAAAAAACGGAAATAATTTTTGTTTGATTACATAATAAATTTGTTTTAGGTTTGAATTTGTAGTGAAATATTCACTACTGATAATGAGAAATAAATAACTAAACAAATATAAATAAATTGCATATTAAAACAGTTTATCAAAACTTTTTATTTTTATTTGTTTTAAATGCATTACTGATGCTATGTTTTGACTTTTCATTTACTAAAATAAATCTTAGCTTTCAGTGAAAATCAATAGTTAGTAAGCATTGCATTAAAACACGAAATACTTTTCAAATGTTTTTATATTTAAATTTAAATTAGATTTTCATTTAAATACAAACAAAAAACCAAAAAACAGGTCAAACACTAAATGTCATGAAATCTCATTCAATACCTCACAAGTCGAGACATTTATGGACTTTTTTATGAGGTAGACCTGAGCACTGGTAGGCAGCCGTGACTGAATCACATACAAGTGTCACAAATGATCTGTTAATCCCATATAATTAATAAGTATTTCCCATTTATCTGCGACATTAAATGGCATCAGATTTGGCTTTAAAAAGAAATTAATGTGAAGTTTGCGATAAAAAAATAAAACCGAAAAAGCAGTGAATAATATTAGCCTTGATTTTAATAGTAACAGAATTTGTTGTGATATTAAGATTAGAAACACTGATATAGTATCACATATTTTTTGATATTTTTTGGGAAATAATTTTTGTTTGATTACATAATAAATTTGTTTTAGGTTTGAATTTGTAGTGTGTATATATTTGCAGTGAAATATTCACTACTGATAATGAGAAATAAATAACTAAACAAATATAAATAAATTGCATATTAAAACAGTTTATCAAAACTTTTTATTTTTATTTGTTTTAAATGCATTACTGATGCTATATTTTGACTTTTCATTTACTAAAATAAATCTTAGCTTTCAGTGAAAATCAATAGTTAGTAAGCATTGCATTAAAACACGAAATACTTTTCAAATGTTTTTATATTTAAATTAAAATTAGATTTTCATTTAAATACAAACAAAAACTAAAAAACAGGTCAAACACTAAATGTCATGAAATCTCATTCAATACCTCACAAGTCGAGACATTTATGGACTTTTTTATGAGGTAGACCTGAGCACCGGTAGGCAGCCGTGACTGAATCACATACAAGTGTCACAAATGATCTGTTAATCCCATATAATTAATAAGTATTTCCCATTTATCTGCGACATTAAATGGCATCAGATTTGGCTTTAAAAAGAAATTAAAATTTCTTACAATAATTATTACCCAACAAATAAAATCTCTTCAGAAATAAACATTTCTCTCCCTTTATCTCAATCTGTCCGTCAGTTTCTTAAATGTCAATTAGAATTACAGCTCTCTCTCTCTCTCTCTCTAATTTTCAAAGTCATGTAAGATTTTAATGCATTATTTGAAGGCATATATTGTGATGGATTTGGTGATGGAGTTCAATGAACATTGAATTTCATGCGCCCATAGATTGAGAGACAAATGAGAGGCACAGAAATCAGATGAAATACAAACTGATGAATACATATATCATAAATATTGTTGTACCCGGAATATATATTTCTCGGAGTACAAAAACGGGACAAACAGATACTAATGCCTCGATTATAAATTATAAATAATATATTAAAAACGACTGTAAGTGTCATGTAATCCACTTCTGGTATTTAGTTATGAAATTTGCATTTAAATGCTATTATTTTGTTGATTTAAAACTTTATTTTATGAATTTATTTTTGCGACTGAATTAAAAATAAGAAGTATTTTATTATTGAATTTAATTAATTAGGAAACATTTTTGAGGCATTGTTTTTTGAATAAATTGTTTGCTGATTTAATTAATAAATTGTCTTAAACTTTATTGTCAATACTAGCAGCGTAAGTTTGTAATAAAATTATACACATAATTGAACATAAATTAAATTAAGTATTAAAATAAATTGTTAATAAAATTAAGATATGCTATAAATTACAAAACCTGTACTTAAGAACTGGTAGTCATTGTGTGCATAAAACATAACTAAAATTAAATTAAATTTTAATAAAATCAAAATTACAATAAAATACTAATTATTGTTTAGGTTTTCATTCATTTAAAATTTAAATCCGTTTATAAAGCGTGTGTTTCTACAAAAATTTCAATTATATCTATATTTATGAAAATTTATAACAATTTCTTCGCAAAACATTAAAATTATTAATATTTGTGTTGATTTTAAAAGTTTATTCACTAAAAAAGGTCATTAAATCTTTGTTAACATGATATTTAAGATATATTTAGGGTATCATAGCCTTCAAGACTGGGGTCTAAAGTTTATGTATGTATTTCTCAAGTCATATATTTCTTAATGAGTTTCTTAGGATTTTGGCGAAAATTAATGTTAACATCAATGGGACGGACGGTTGTGTTTTTAATAAGGGATAGGAAGGGATAAGTGACTGCAAAATAATTTAAGGACTAGTATTTCTCGTACACTATCTCACGAGATATATTCGCGATATAAAATACATTTTTCATATTTTCAGGACAACCTTTACGTATGAAAATTTCGTATTTAAGGGAAGTTAGGTTTCGCTAATATATGGCTCACTTTGCCGTCAACTCCATGGCCTCTCATCTCTCATTTTGCACCTCTTTTTGCAGCTCAAGAGAACCAGTTATGAGATATAAACAGAAGGTATTTATTAATTATCTTTTAGCAAAAAGGCATACAAGTGTTAAATATACGATATGAACCCCTTTTCTCTATACTCTATACTCCAACTGTTACTATGATTTTTTTCCGGTGATATTTCCTACTATTAGTGCCAATAGTAGTGAATGTCTGCCAGAGCTGTCTGTAATGAGATTTGTGTCTCTCTTACTCCGGGAGAGAAAGAGTTCAGTATTTTTATACTTAAAAAAAGAAATTCAAAAGAAAATCGAGTGTTTGTTTGGGTGTTGAAAGTGTTGAGTGGGGGCTAGAGTTCAATGCATTCATTCATTTTATTGAGATGTTTGCCAATGAATGGCACAGTAAGAGAGAGAGAGAGAGACAGAGAGAGAGAGAGAGAGACGACTATTTTTGTCGCAAAGGAATATAAATACAGCGAGTATTTATTTTTGCCCACTATTTTTGTATGTATTTTATCCTAAACTAAACACAACGGCAAATACAAATGGTTTACTTAATTTGGAGTACATTTAAGGTATTTATTTGATATAAGAGTTAAGAGAGAGAAAGAAGTTTCTTTGTAAAGACCAATAGACTTAAGACAAGGGACTGACTCTCACTGACAATACCCGAGCGCTAAAGAAATAGGAAAATGATTATGAAATCATAAAATGTTTGCAAAGGATAGCGAAATGCGATTACATTTCTCTCTATCTGTTCACATATTATGCACTTTTGATTGACAGTTATATCGGTTTTCGTATTTAATTAATATCACAACCACTTAATACACACCCAATGATAACACACAGTGAATAGCGTCTTATATAATAGGCTTACACTTCATAGTTATTATACTTATTATATAAGAATTATTAATATATTAATATCATTTACGAAAAAAACCAATAATTTGTTTTGATATAAAACTTTTCAATCATAGCTAATCGTATTCAAGAAACCAAATATCAAAAACTTGTAGCCAAAGGGCATTAAATGAGAGGCAGAAAAATGGAAATTATTTATTGAAATGATTGAGAAAATCGATTATAAAAAGGCATAAAATTATTAGACATCAACATAAATGGTAAGATTTTTTAATAATTATAATGTGCACTGGCAAACATATTTTTGTCAAAATTAATTCAGTAATTATTTGTAAAATGATCTTATTCGCCATATAAAGTTATGATTTATTTTAATTGATTCTTAATTTCTTATAAACATAGAGTTTTTAGTTTTTAAAGCATTTAATTTAGCAGTTATTGAATAATAATTAGTCGAAATTAGTTTACAAATTATATACAATTAAGAGTCACTTATTGAGAGGAATTTCAATGTATTGTTAAAATACATATTGAAAATACTTGACTCCAAAACGCCTTTCAAAATATGATTATGAAATAAAATGACAATAAGTATGATATGTAATGAAAAGTCAAATAAACATTAAAAGAGAGAAGATGTGGTAATTTATATGCATTTTTAATGAATTAGTTAAGCGACAGAAGAGCAGAAAAAGGCACTTAAAGTTTAATTCACTTTTTTGTATGCATTGCCAAACAGACCGCATCACCAAAAATCATATCAATTTTAAAAGCATTCCTTTCCTCACAATTCATTTCAATTCTTGGCTCAAAACTTGTGATAAATTCAACAGATTCTCACACTTAGCTCTCTCTCTCTCTCTCTCTCTCTCTCTCTCTCTCTCTCTCATATTCACAATTCAAACACTGATAGAGCAATGGATATGTAATTATTAGCGAAGAAACCACTCATAGAATACAACAATTCTGTGTTTGAAATGTTTGCCTCATATATGGCTTTCCATTAGTGAAAGAATATATTTTTGAGTTTATAATGTATACAAAAACAACACTATTTGCTTGAATGGTATTCGTCTCGATTAGCATATTCTTTGAGGGGAACTCCACTTTTCCATGAGATGTGCCAAAACAGTGCTGAAATACCGATAATACAAACATAGACAATAAATGTGTAGACAGAGGTGATAAGCAGGCACTGGTACTGCAGTATATAAAGGGCAGGTGCGCTCTAATTAAATATAAAGACTTTTAAGTAAATTAGTTGAGCAATAATTTCGTATTTGGTTAATGATTTTTATGACTTTATAATCTAATCGGAAACACATTTATTAAAGCATTACGTGATGACAAAACAATGTTATTTCTAAATGTGTTTAAATAATCTATTTTCGAAACATTTCAATAACTTTTACTAAATCAAAAGGGAAATCATAAATAAAACAAATACCATATAAATGTGTTTTTAATTAGCTATGGCATTGGTATGCGATGTATTGAATCAATAAATAGAAATAAATCATTAGATCACCGAAAATAGGGTCAGTATTGAAAGGTGTGCGCGTGAATATGCCGTGAATAGTGTTGTATACATATATATTGGCCCCAGAAATATAAAAACAAGTGATAATTCATACGATTTAAGGGCCAAAGCAAACCAATTTGTTTCTCAGTGGGAGAACAACCAGACATCTCGCAAGTAAAGCCCAGAAAACTATTTTCATAACTAATTTCTCCTGTAGTCTCACCGATACGTCAAAACCAAACTGTTGGCCAACACTAGTCCACAACTTTTGTTTTAGATTAATACGAAAAAGTGTGTATGATTTATAACAAATTAATGTTTCCCCAAAACATATTTATTGCTCGGTGTATAAATAAATCCATTGACAAACACCAGTACTCTGTTGTTATATTAGCAATGTTGTTTCATTAATTTATTCCTAACTAATAATATATTTTTTATAATTTTTTATCGTTTAATATAGCGATTGTATGGATAGGTAGAAGTGGTGTCAGAGCCTACGCCCCGACTCTAATGGCTTATGTATCACAAAAATATCAAAAGAAATGTATTTTCTTTCTTAAGAAACAACTTTTCCATTAATAAGTCAATGGATAGATTTCGGGTGTCTTTTATTCTGTCTTAAAAGTAACAAAAAATTGTAAATTTTATTTATTTTGGGAGTTATTTCTTTTTAAATACAGCCTGTGCTCTCAAACTACACTTCCAATTACTGGGTGTCAGGCCCTTATATTAATTAGCAATCTTACTTTTCCCCGGTGTATTTGTTTGTCTCGAGAAAATTGTATATAAATTTTAATGGTTAGCAATGTTTCGCTCGTTTAATTGTTTGGTTTAAAGTTTTTGCTCACAAAATATCCTCAAATAAAAAACTCATTGGGAAGTCATTTACTATATATTTCGTGTTTAAGGCTCGGGTAGCTTCTGGTTAGCCAACTCACACACACAGGCAGACAACTAACTGGCTATTAATATATTATGTTTAACTTTTTTATACCACACACTAACTCAACAATTGATTACGTTTTTCAGTGAAATGTTTTTTGTTTGGCTTTAGTTTTTTGGTTTTCTCTGAACTCTGGGAGAGAATACTCTCAGCGATTGAATCGAGAGTTTCCTTTGAGTCCTAACGAAGAAAAACATAAAAATCCCGAAACGAAAGAAAACAGAAACACTTCTTCAGCGGAAAAGCAAAACCAAAAAATTAAATATAAATTTCTCTCTCCGTTTGATAAGTGATTGCCAGTTGTTGTCATAAATTTGTTCACTTAAGTCGATTAATTTTAGTGTTTCTTAAAAATATAAGTTACAAAGCATTCAAAATTAACGATACATTCATGTTATCTGAAGTATAATTTTTCAATTTATATGATTGAATACTCATTAGACGGTTGTACTCGGGAAACAAACTTTTGCTTTGAAAGTCATTTATATTGCAATCAATGCCTCGCGTATAGAGAGTTATAAATACAACTCAATTGAAATGCATTTTTTGCTGTGTTTTAATATGACATTAATTTATGGTTTCGTTATTATTATTAATATAACAACAAAATAATTTTTAGTGTTTTATTATTCATTGAGTGAATTATTGCATTTTTATTATATTATGTATGTTTTGCTGTAAAAAAAATTATTTCAATTCTGTGTTAATCTCATCGACGACTCCTTCGCAATGTTTGCATTCATTTTAATTGATTTATATTTTTCCTCAATAAAAATGTGTACCAAACCCTTGACTCCCACCTAATTATACGCAATTCACATGTGCAATAAAATTGATTTTTATGGCATATATAATATTTATATAATTTCATTTCAATCTACTTATATTATAATGTTTTTTCTATTCGTCAGTGTATTCAAAGTCAAGGCTCTGTGTAATTAACTTTTGGTTTCTTATGATCCGAAAAGACTATTATTTAATAGTTATATAATATACTGTTTAATATAATTATCAATTTTTCCCGAAACAGAGGTCTAGTGTGACAATCAGACACAAGTCGTCAGACAATCTCTGTTTCATAATTAGATTGTTGTTGACTTCCGTTCATTAATAGAGTCATTCATTTGGGGGTCTCTTATGGGAAGACATGCCATACCATACAATCTCTGGCCAAAAATTTCTTGTCATAAAACGTCTCAATTTTTATGCGTTGAAAATAAAATATAATTTTTATGATTACTCTCTACTTTTCAACGGCTTATACTAACGAGTAGTGTGTAATAAAATGTTGACATTATATTTAAAATTAGCATAACTTGAAAGCAATAATATTCAGCGAATAAAATGTATTTTATTGAAGATTTACTATTATTTTAAATATAGAAAGGATTTGCGTATATTAAAGTATTTTCTTATTCATTGCACAAAATAATAGTTAGTTTTTATAAATACAAACTTAAGATTTAATTAAATAAATAAGAAAATATTTTTTGAAAACTTAATTTAGATAAACAGATATTAACTTATTTGTCAGCAAAACACAAATGTATCGATATTTTTGCCAAAGAAATAAATTTGTAAAATTAAATTAATGAATGTGTTTATCATTTGAAGGCATCGATTGCCGCCAAAAAATAAAAGACATTTTTGTATCAGAAAAACACATTTTTAGAAAACATTTCTTAATGTAAGTCATGAGGAGATAAGAAAAAAAATTGTAAAAAACTTTTATATAAAAATGAATTTGCATTAAAACATAATTTGTATCATTAGAAACGAGTACAAAATATACTTTTAAATAGCAACAAATAATAAAATTAGATTTCTTTCGCCTTATATTAAGTTATTTGTAAAACAAAAAAAAAATTTCTTAAAATATGATATCATTTTTAAAGTAATGGAAAATCAAATGCAAATTATGTCTTAAGTGTACATCAGATATAAGTGGCGAATAAATAACAAAATTATCATCAAATGGCTCGAAGACAAGGAAATTAGTTTTCTATACCATATCTTAAGAGACATTTTGTTTTATTTTGATTTTATATCTAATTTTAAAAGCTTTATATGTTTCACTCGCTGCCCAAACAGTCAAAAACTAGTTTATCATTAAAATCCATATTTATATGAAATACCTAATCATATATTCCCACTTAATGTCGGTGATTATGTACTGTACTTATCATAACAAACACTGGAGTCCGAGCGAGTATTGAATAAATTTCGTTCAAAAGCTATTTTAAAAAACATTTATAAAACAAAAGCACTTATTTTCTGCAAACAATTTTTAAAGACTTTTCTCGGAAACACAGTTAAGGGACAGAAAAATGGTTTTTCAAAAGAAATAATAGGTTTGGGATTTCGGGATACAAAATAAAAGCACCAAAAATTGTTATGTAATTTGATTTATTGAAAGGTCGTCGTCTGCCGGTGCGGTGCTATAGGAGCCCCGATATGTCTTGAAAACATAAAATTAACTCAAATATCGCTTTTAATACATGGGTTACGGATATGTATGAAGTGCTCGGCAACACTGGTTCACAGTTGTAAAGTGAAACTGCATTTTTGATTTCGTGATCAGGCACTGGCAGTGATATACCGGTGCCGTATTGGATGGAACTGGTGGTGGCAGAGGCTCTAGTGCTGCAGAGACTGTCATCAATCTTCATTTGGTGCCCAATTTAGAGGCAAACAATTTCTCAGACATGGCTAATGTCGCACACCTTATCCACCAGTACTTCCCAAATATCACTTTTGCGATGGCTTTTAGCGGCAGCTGTATAAACAGCACCGGATCTCTCCCAGAGGTTAGGTATCCCTTGTTTTTAAAGAATTTATAACACATTAAAATATATAATGTCTTAGAAATACTGCTTCTCCACCAATATTTGGCTCCAAATATTCATTTCGCTTAACAACTCATGGCTTTACATATTTGCGGATCCATTCTCTTGGCTTATGTAGGGTTAGCCCCGGACCCCACATATCACTGATATCTACATTAACTTCCGACCAGACATTTGAACTCAACTGATGTCCAAATGAAGAGCCATCTCCCCATTCAAAAGCATATGGTCTTAGGGTCTGTGCAATGGTCTCCCAAAATACTAATGAGTTCTCAACCAAAGGGTCATAAAATGTTTGTGTCGTTCGCTCTGTGTTTGCCTTTTATTATAGTTGTCTATTGAGTCGCAAAACACATATAACACTAAAACCATAAAATGTCCTAAACTTACACCACATTCATGGGGGAAGCCTACTTTTATATATTGTCAGCGCTGGTAGTTTGTGGTGTTGAACCAGTTTTTGTGTCGTTTCTGTCGGTGTGACTCAATTCGCGGCTAAAAAGAGCTGATCTGACACTACAAGTGAAGGCAATGCACACAAACCCATAGAAGAGTCGGTTTTTCTTTACATTTACAGTAAATGCAGAGAAAAGGCGATCCAATGATTAGACTCATCGGGAGGTCTTTGTGCCGGACCTCAGAATTGGCCAAAATTTTTAACACAAAGAGCGCTGGAAATGAAGGATTCATTTAAAGAGTGAAGGTTTGGACACATTGTGGTATGAGTGGTGGCCATGCATTTGGTCCGTCAAATGGCATTACGATTACAGTATTGTTAATGAGAATAGAGTGCAGGAGAGAGACGACAGACCCTCTTAAATGGCTTAACACTACTGTAGTTATAGTTATATTCATTGGGAACCGGAGTTTACTTTCTATTAAGCGTTTGTCTACCCCTTAAGGCTCTACACTCTTGTTGTCAGGAATTGGCAATTGTTGTCAATCGAAGAAATCCACACAAACTCAGGCATTGTTAGCATTGGCTCTCAGTGGGGGTATACCATAGCATACCGTTCCAGCGATATACCCGGTGCTCGCGGTCTTGATTATCATTAGACCAAATATATGACTCTTTGGTTTTATTTTTGTTATTTTTAGCCAAAAACAAAAATCAAGGTTTTCTGTGTGTTTTTCTAATGGTATTGATCTATTGAATGGTGGCCCGAAATTGATTGTAATTTTCACTCTTGTTTTCCATTCATTTGCATATTGGCTGTCAAGACAAACACATCCACACAAACAGACAAATCATTTCGTTATTTACTGCTTATCAGAGCATAAATTTTGAATTTTTCTGTCAAAAGGCATTCGTTATGGAGGGCTAAGTATGGGTGAGAGACGGACGGGACTCACACGGCATACATACACCACATATGAGCGCACAAAACCATAATTCACGGAAAGGCACGCATACATCGCATGTATAAGCCGTGGCACAGGGCGTAAGGGATAGTTTAATATATGCATTAATGGTTGACTGCATCTCCAGAAAGAAACGCTAAGAAAGTGTTCACTAATCTATGGGAGAGAAAGGAGAGGCCCTACTGAAGGGACAGGCGGTCACCAGTTATCGCTGTGGACACTATTTTTCACGTTTGACTTTTGCCTGTCGTTTGAGACCATGAATGCGAAACACAGATAGAGTCGAGTCATATAAGACGTCCGAATCATATATTTTGCCAATTCATCCAAATATTGGACAGGCATTGCCATAGAGTACTGGCGCTCATATGACATTGAAAGTGAAGGGACTGGAGGGACAGCTGTTTAGCGACCATATTATACGGCAAGACATTTGCTTCAATGAATATCTCATAAGCAGCGAGTCTTAAGCCAAATACAGCACACGAGTGCTCATTGCTCTTGAATTTCCTTTTTTTGCTCTCAAATGTTGTCGGAGTTTGGAATTTCTGGTCTATTTTTGGTCAGACCTCTAACAGTCGATACAAAGAGCTTTTCAAAAAGGTATTTGTGGTACACATACACCAAAAATAATGCCTTTCCTACGCTTTCCTACACACAGAGACCCCGTTCCGATTTCCAATTCCCAAACTTAATATGTGTGACAAAAGTTTGTTTTGTTTTCACAATCTTTTTCTTTAGAGTCACAAACTTTGACGTAAATCTCTCTCTCTCTCTCTCTCTCTCTCTCTCTCTCTCTCTCTCGTCTTTAAACTGAGTTAGAGTTACAAAACATGGCTATATTTTAGTGACAAAATATATATACATTTCTCTCGCAGTCATTGCCTGTTCTTACAGTGTTTTAAAGGACTTGAAAATCGTGAGCGCAATAAGTCTTATACCACTTCTCGTAAGACATGGGAAGCAATGAATTGCTGCAGTATTTTGTGTCGCAAACGCTGAACACTTTAGACACACTCTCGGCTTTTAAACTCCATTTCCAATGGGAATACCAGACAGACATTAAAATTACTTCTCGTAAGACATGGGAAGCAATGAATTGCTGCAGTATTTTGTGTCGCAAACGCTGAACACTTTAGACACACTCTCGGCTTTTAAACTCCATTTCCAATGGGAATACCAGACAGACATTAAAATTGTCTCTTTTTTAAACCCATGTATTTTTCTACTCGTTTCGACATTCAGTGAAAAATGTAAACAAAATGCTCTTTCAATATATTCTTGAGACGCCTTTTATTGTGAGAGAAATTTATTGTATTTTCTGGTCTCTCTCGGCCCTACAGATGGGATGAGAGATATATCGCTGTATTGAATGAGATATTGAATGCAATAAATCACGAAATAAAACAAAAAAAATATGTAAACGAATGGCACGAATAGAAATTGTCAGTTGTTTTGCACGAAAATATTGAAAATTAAGATTTTTGTCATCAATGGTATAACTCATGAGAAGTGTGAGCTTAACAACAAAATTAATATATGTTTGAAAGGCTCGCGTTTGAGAGCAAACAAACTTTGGTTAAACATATTTTTTTGTTGGTCTAAGGGGTCTGTCCTCTCCGTCAATATGTTATACAAATTTCGTTCAATTTTTACAATATTTTTCTTTAACCAAAAAAGTAATAATAATGAGTGAAAAGCTCTCAATGAATTTGTCAAAAAATACATTTCCCCACAAAACTACATCGAGAGCTCCTCCACACACACGACAATTGGTATGAAATTTTTGGCGTTTGCTTTCACTCGAGTGTTATATTGATTGCATGTGTGGTGTCGTTCCCCTCCAACATATAGCCCTAACTCTCAGCGCAGACCAGAAGAGTATTTGGTTTTAATTTTAAAACTTTTCAGTGCTTTCGGAACAAAAGTTTTTCGCCTCCGACTCGAGTGTATGTACGGCTCGAGTGAACTGTCAGTCAAATGGATGGCAGCGAAATGGGGAGAGAGACAGAAGTTTGTGATGAGAGGGCTATCCGTAGCAGTCGTTAAGCATTAATGATAGCGTCGATGCCTTCAAGGTTTTCATTGAAGCGAATTATAATTGAAGAAAATTCTCTCGTGTTTTGGCCATACATTGACTGAGATATTAGGCTCACATCCCATCACATCCCGGCGCAACATATATGCACTCATGGTTTTGATGCCATTGTCTGTGTGTGTGCTTTGATCTCACATTTTTCGGTCAAATATACTCATTGTATTGGAGAGCCTGGAGGCAGACCTCCAGTGCCCACAACAACACTGAACCGACAATAAGCTAAAACTAAGAGCCATTTCATGACATTCTTTAATAATAACGAATCGACTAATTATATTCATCAACCAAATAGACAACACATTATATTATATTTTTGAAACACTCTCAAGTGCCAGAAGTCTGTGAAATGTGTGGCCAATACTCACTACTGGCTGCCAGTGCTCAGGCATTGCATATCATATGAGTTTCTCTTGTGTTTTAATATATCGCTTCTCCATTCACTTCGCTGTAGCCATCACTTCAACGGTAATGTGAAAAGCGGTGGAAAACATTGTGTTTCACCAGAAAAATGTTGTTTTCATTATATTTTCATAAATTAAGTTAAAGAGCGACGCGTAATGTCTCGCAAATAGTCACGACTTTTGAGGCGTTAAAATATATTATATTAAAACTCTGGCCATTGATTAGATGAACGCAGACTTCACTCCTAACAGACCTTTCATAGAGTGCAGCGAAATATATATTTAATTAAAAATTTCGTTTTCATATGTTTATAGTCTGTCGGTGTGTGTATTAACTGTGCGGTCGGTTTGCAACACTAGATATTGTAGGCTATCTCGCGATGGGATGCCACGGCTCTCATGATTTAATATCGGGTTTATTGTGCCCATCATATGTGGATTAGCCACACATTTTGGCACCGGAATCCATAAACATTTATTGCCAATCCGCCAATGAGTGCTCAACACATAAGTTGTCAATATATTATTATTTGAGAAAGTTATTTTGTATAATTAATAGCCGGGGTCAAATACCAGTGTTTGGGTTAACACTCGCTCGGAACTAATCATTGGCTTTATTACGAAAACAATGCATTTGATACATAAGTGAATGTATCGGAAATTGTTAACAAATGCTATTCAGAATTGTTTAAAAATATTTTATTGTATTCTTTAGTATACTTTAAATTAAACATTTTGTATATATTTTTTATCTAATATATGATAGTAATTGGAATTATGGTCTGTTGAACAGAAATTATGCTAAAATATGCCAATAATTTACACCAATTGATGACACCGGGGAAGTGTCGAGAGAGAGAGAGAGAGAGAGAGAGAGAGAGAGATAAAAATAAAATTAATTTATGTTAAAAAAGTGATAGAATTGGAAATATAATAATATCATAAATAATTGACTAAAACAAACAAATCTACAAAAACAGCACTTTTTATCAAACAACACACAAAAACTCTGAATTTTAAATACAGTTTTTTCGCTTCAAATGATTACATAAACCGACAGACAATATAATAAAAGTATTTTTAGCAGAAAAATTCCCGCTGTGTTTGAAAATATATTATATTATATTACGGCACAAAAAATCACAGAATTCAATGAGTGTGAGAGAATACTAGCGGGAAAGGGGGTACGGAATGGTATGGTATGGATCTGTATATTAAGTTAAACCAGAACTGGATTTGTTATGTTTTAAAGGTACAAGTGCTGGTTATATACGTGTGTATACAGTGTTTATGATGAGGTAAAAGCGGATCCAGAGATTTACTCAATTCACTGCACAATTGCGGAGTCAATAAATATTTTTTCAGTAAACGTCTGTTTGTTGTTAAGGAGTCATAAGAGAAGTATTTCGAGTTTTTCAATGAGAAGACAAAATGCAATCATGTATTGACTGTAAGGGGTTTTGGTGTAACAGAATATATAAACTCTCGGCTGAGATGTCTGGCCCTCAATGTCGAGCCATAGCCTCGTCGAGAACCCCTTCCTCTTACATATGCTGTCGAGTAGTTGGCCATCAATTAGACAGACTTCGAGGCGTCAAACAAACATCACTTGAATGGCTTGTTTGGACTATTATAGCCGAGAGTATAAATTACATTAAAAATACACAGAATATACTCCAGGAGCTCATATGCACTGTAGAGCACAGGGAGCAGTGCTTTTGAAAACCAATATACAGTACATAACGAATGAAATATTGGACGACACGAGTCCGTCAAACAGCACTAAATTCCGGGAAAAAATTAAACCCAAAAAGTAATGTTACATTTGAGGAGACGTTTTGGGGTATGATATGCATCGGAGGGACTGACAGTTTTGTCTTAAAGACATAAGAGTGAGAGTGGAGTACATATAATACTAGTCTATAACTGTCTGTTAAGGAATAAAATTAGACTTTTTTATGAAACCAGAAGTTTTAAGACATACTCTAATGGTTTGTTTTCGGCGCTTACTTTGTGTCACATTTTTCTCAATGGTTTGAATGAATAGTTTTTTCATATATCGAGGACTGGAATCAATTTTGTCAAAAATTTCGATGAGAGAGTGAGAAAGTCTCCACAAAATTAAAGTTTTATTATTTATATTGAATTGCTTGTAATATTCAGTATATTTTTGCTGTCAGTGTTGTAGTCGATGGATGTATACATGCATTGAATAACTATATGCATCACTCGTATACCCATAAAGTCAGTGATTAATTCACTTAAATTTCTTACGACTTTTCTGAGCATAGATAGCAACTAAAAACTAAACTAACTGTTCGTAAGTTTTATAGCCCTGTCCTCCCAGCGCCGTTCAATCATATGATTTAAGGAATTAGTGCTTTCTTTTGCATATTTGAGCAGATTTTCTGCATTAGTATTAATTTTCTTCGTTTTCTGACAGAAAATTATGACAATTTTTATGACATTTTGTTTCGCAAAATATATTATTCTTTAGCCATAAATATAAGCAAAAGTCAATGGGAAGAGAGAGAGAGAGAAAGAGAGAGAGAGAGAGCGAGAGAGAGAGAGGGAGAGAGGGAGAGAGAGAGAGAGAGAGAGAGCAAAAAACCAACGGTTCTTCGCGTCATTTAATCTATGGGTTTGTATCAGAAGTTTAAGCAAATATTGTAAATATTTTTCTCTTTTTGTACACAAAATCAAAAATAATCGTTGAATAGCTAAAAATATAAATAACAAAACTACTTTTAAAGTAATTTTCTTTATGATTAAGTAATAGAATTTAATATTCAATACATTTTTATCATAATATGAGACAAAAACATTTTTTATGTGAATTAATATACAAATCCATTTGAATGAATGAATAGGCTTGAGTTAAAACTATTCATGACTTAAATCTTATGATAAAAAATGTTTCGGTTTTTAATACAACAGACATTCATTGAGAGCAAGTAATTCATTTTCATTGGGAATAAAGATTAATCTCATCGATAAAAAACATATGAATAGTTAATAATAAAACTAAAAGTATCAGCTTATTTCTCAGTCGTATTAAAAGTTTAGTTTATTTTATATAAAAAAAGTTTTATTATATGTATAAATGCTTTTTTGTATCCACCATTCACTCCATTATAATATTAAATAATTTATTAGTATTTGAGCGCAAATTTTTTGATGGTTTTATGTTTTATTTCTCATGTTATAAATGCATAAAAACTTTTTTGAATCACAAATAAAAAATACAAATTCTGACTGTGAATGTCTAAATGACTTTTTGACTAATCTTTAAATATATATTTCATATCACAGAGAGTATTTGATACTTAAATGCAAAGTATGTGGAATATTTTATATGAATAAATTATTATTGATTTCCAAATGAATTATAAATTGCGATAAGTTTTTTTCAGTGCAAATACAGTGAGCAATGAATCGCAAAGTCTGTTAAAAATTTAATATTTGTTTTGCGCTAATACTGTGTGAACCTAACACTGGATACCAGTAATAAATTTCTGACAAAATATGCTGCATATCGAGGAATGGGTTCAAGGGAATGGCATCCAATATAAATACACATATTTGAATATTGTAAAGTTAGTATAGCATATATAGAGCGAAATTAAATTAGCATTTTTTGGTCTCTCATCCCTTTCCTCCCTCTCCAATGATGTGAAATAGGAGTGCAAACAAAACAACATTAAGTCTCGAATCGGTTAAGCATATGATACGATGGGTGCATATTTCCAACACATTATACACTCACATCACTACAGATTTTTTGTGTTCAATAACACTATTGTCTGATATAAGAGACATTCATTTATATAGAGTGAACACATATCCAACAAATTCTGTATATTTACGGTTAGTGTACATTTGTGATGATAGGCATACACTTGAGGTATAATAGGGTTCCGTAATAGTGTTCAGTCATTAAATTATTTGAAAAGCTGTTGCTCTTAGCTGTCGTTCAGTCAAAAATAAAAAGGTTTGTAAAATATCGCATATAATCGTATATTCAACTCATGAACATGTCTCTCTCTCTCTCTCTCTCTCTCTCTCTCTTTCTCTCTCTCTCATCTCAAAATTCATTGTGAGAATAAATTTCATAAACAACTGACTTTGGCATTAAATACACAAAAATTATGCCATAAATTCATTTAAGAAATTCAAATAACATTAAAAATCCTTCTAAAAAACACTTTATAATGAAATTACAATTGAAATGTAAATTGAAAATTAAATCAAATGACTGCCATGTATATTCATTGCATTTGCTAAGCGTTTAATGCATAAATAATATGCAAATAGCATTCACTCAGACTTATGATTATAAAAGACATATAAAACATAAATCCCTTCTTATAAGACATATATTTATAGACATATCTATAAGTAATGTTTTATCTCTCAAAGTATTAGTTAGTGACTGAAGTCGAGGTAAATGAAAACTATATTTGTCTGGTATTAAGCAAAACGAGAGGAAATATTAAAATATAATTACTTAATATTCTCACTCAACAGTCAGTCCAAACACATGGCAACTATCACTACTAGTATGTAAAATATTCTGTGAACATCAAGTTTATGAAACTATTATTAATTTTATTTTTACTTCTCGTGTTTTTTCTACGCCAGAGTATTATACGATTGCAAAGCAATTAAAAGTGAGAGAAATTTCTTTTACAGAAATTATGGTTTATTTTAGTGCTCCATGTAATACAAGATAAAAGTTATGTAAACTTTATTTGCGGGTTTAATGTTTATATTTATGGCTAGATTTAGTGGAAAGTTATGCCGTGTATGTAGAAAACCTCAAAGTCAAGGGTGAGCATCAAAAATGCCTAAACAATTCACATCACACTATCAGACAATTTATTTAATCACAAAAACATATTTATATTTATAATTTAGACTTTTTTCAGACACTTTCACAGACAGACCGCTATATGCATCAAATTATACATCAGTTTGTTTAGTGATATGAATGACTTTCATTGATAATCATAAAATTTATATTAATTTTTCTACTTATTTTTTATGTTTTGTTGATTATTGTAAGACTAACTCATGTTTATGGCACCGCAAATAAACATTCCGGATACTATATAAATTTATATACTTTTGATATAAATTATATGATTAAAATAAATTAATAGAAATTAATTTCGCACAGAAATATACTTATTTTTACCCGTGTTTTGAAAGTCAATAACGCAATTACAGATAAGACAAAATTATATAAATAAATAATAATACGATATAAACTCATGAAAATCGTTGCAAAATTGCGAGTCTATAGTTTGGGTCAAAGTTTTCTCGTATTTTACGTGAAAATCTCTTATATAAAAATTATAATATAATAATAAATCCCAAATAATTTACTATTTAATATTACGGCCGATAAGCAAACCCGACGATTAGGGACTGGGATTGTGTGCGAGGGGTAGACACACCTCAGCATAAATACCTATTGGGCTTAAGCAACACA
>CAJPVJ010000426.1:2398-25582 GCA_905397405.1 Oppiella nova
TGATGATTTTTATAAATTACTAATAATATTTATTTACCGAGAAGTCCATACAAGTTGCATGATACAATAAATGCAGTAATAAATACGAATATTGTAAATGAATAAAATGCTTAAAATAAATGAATAAACTTTTAATATACATGGAAACGTTATATTGAAAATACATTTAGTTTCCTAACTTATTTGCATTTAAATGTTTTTAATAGTTGCTATTGTTATAAATAAATTAAATATTATGTTTTCATATTGTACATTAGATTATATTATAAACACACTCTACAGTAGATTAAGTTATAATTGAAGCACAAAATTAAAACAGTAATTAGATAAGCATTATATAAAATAAACACATAATTAACCCATAAATCATCAAGTTAACACGAGATAATTTACAAAACCTTTTTGTTAGACTAGAAAAATACAATTTTAGACATTTTGCACAAATCAGTCAATCGTTGAGAACATTATTCTCAATACACTTTGCGATGAATAGTATGTAAACTGTGTTTAAATGAAACTCAAACTCAATGTCTGTCTCAATGATGGGTTCAAGAAAATAGTGAATCAAAACTCAAACTAAAGCTCTTTTTATTGTATTTCTGCCAAACAAAGAAACCATTTATTTAAAGATAATGATTTATGTCTTACAAATGCCGGGACTGCCCATCCATAAGCGCTAACCATTATATGGCAAACATTGCCTGTAATTCAGTACTGACTTCAACGATCCAAATGTATAATACTATTCAATGGATTATTATTTGTTTATAAGAAAATTGAGATACTTTTAAACAAATCTGTAGTGGGAATATGAAATCAACACATCGATATATTCATTATAATCTTTTATACTACGTGCTATAGTCATAAAGCTTTAAAATGTTGCTTGTTTAGTCATACAAATATATGACTATCCTTATATGCTTTGGTCTGATTAGCTTTATAATAATAACTTTTTAATCATTACCTCCGATTACGTATTTTATTGTAGAACATTCGAGTTCAATTTTTGAAAATGATTAAAAGTACAATTTTTATTATAATTATTATGAAAATACTACTTTTAATCATTTTCAAAAATTGAACTCGAATGTTCTACAATAAAATACGTAATCGGAGGTAATGATTAAAAAGTTATTATTATAAAGCTAATCAGAGGTTTCGTATATTCCTATCAGATATGATTTAATGTTGAAAATAATACAGTATGTTTAACATTTTAAAGCTTTATGACTATAGCACGTAGTATAAAAGATTATAATGAATATATCGATGTGTTGATTTCATATTCCCACTACAGAAATGTAATTATCAAAAGGTTTAATTTAAAAAACTAATTTTAAAACAATTTTAAATTGAATTAAGATATTAGGATACATTGCAAAATTAGTTAATTATATGTTGATTATTATGGTGTGTTTAATATGAAAAACTCCTTTTATAAGCAAAATCTGTACATTTCATTGATTAGAAATAAATTGCATTAAATTTTATGAATGATCGCTTTGAACACTAAAAACAGATAGTGATAGTTAGCAATAATAGTTAAATGTAAGAGTTTTAACTGGTCTACAGATTCTGTATTAAAGAGAGAGAGAGAGAGAGAGAGAGAGAGAGAGAGAGAGAGCAAAGTGTGAGTGAGTCCCTGATGAATTGGAGTTCATTAGCGAATTGTTGGGAACTTTGCCATCAAACAATATGTCAGACTTTCTCACGAATTGCAAACACAGTCTCTCTTTGCTTAAGAAGTCATTTCATATATGAATCACACGAATGGCAACAAAAGCATCAATTCTTATGAAATCTTATTTATTCAATAATTCTTGGCTTCACAACAACTCTTCACTTAATGAAAGTTTGTGTTTAACAACACAAAAGTGCTTATTATTAATAAATACAGAATTTAGACTAAAAACTTTTGTGTGGGATTTAAAATAAAACTATTTGATAAAATATATCGATTTTTATACCATTGAATTAATCAGAATATTACTTAATATTAACCCAAAGTTGTGTTTAAAGCATACAATTATTTATTTATGGATCTCATAGCAAATGATTTGTGGGAATAAGTGGAAACCCAGTGAAACAATCGATGCATAACTGGTGTTTGAGATTAACAATGAACTCATATATTAGTTGATCATCAATGATGTGAATATGCAATTGATTTGCCATTCAATACAATGCCATAAACCATACGAAAGCCTATTATTATAAATCGGGAAAATCCTTTCAAAACAATTGTATGTCACGAATGGTAGGAGTGTTTGCACCGAGAGTTTCATGACTCGCGTCGACGACCACTAATAATATTAAAACCAAATGTTTTGCAAATGATTTCATGCATCCAAACGAGTGGAGTGGCTTACCATCCAGTCCTTGATCTCTCTCTCTCTCTCTCTCTCTCTCTCTTTAATACAGAATCTGTAGACCAGTTAAAACTCTTACATTTAACTATTATCGCTAACTATCACTATCTGTTTTTAGTGTTCAAAGCGATCATTCATAAAATTTAATGCAATTTATTTCTAATCAATGAAATGTACAGATTTTGCTTATAAAAGGAGTTTTTCGTATTAAACACACCATAATAATCAACATATAGTTAACTAATTTTGCAATGTTACACTAATATCTTAATTTAATTTAAAATTATTTTAAAATTAGTTTTTTAAATTAAACCTTTAGATAATTACATTTGTTTAAAAGTATCTCAATTTTCTTATAAACAAATAATAATCCATTGAATAGTATTATACATTTGGATCGTTGAAGTCAGTACTGAATTACAGGCAATGTTTGCCATATAATGGTTAGCGCTTATGGATGGGCAGTCCCGGCATTTGTAAGACATTAATCATTATCTTTAAATAAATGGTTTCTTTGTTTGGCAGAAATACAATAAAAAGAGCTTTAGTTTGAGTTTTGATTCACTATTTTCTTGAACCCATCATTGAGACAGACATTGAGTTTGAGTTTCATTTAAACACAGTTTACATACTATTCATCGCAAAGTGTATTGAGAATAATGTTCTCAACGATTGACTGATTTGTGCAAAATGTCTAAAATTGTATTTTTCTAGTCTAACAAAAAGGTTTTGTAAATTATCTCGTGTTAACTTGATGATTTATGGGTTAATTATGTGTTTATTTTATATAATGCTTATCTAATTACTGTTTTAATTTTGTGCTTCAATTATAACTTAATCTACTGTAGAGTGTGTTTATAATATAATCTAATGTACAATATGAAAACATAATATTTAATTTATTTATAACAATAGCAACTATTAAAAACATTTAAATGCAAATAAGTTAGGAAACTAAATGTATTTTCAATATAACGTTTCCATGTATATTAAAAGTTTATTCATTTATTTTAAGCATTTTATTCATTTACAATATTCGTATTTATTACTGCATTTATTGTATCATGCAACTTGTATGGACTTCTCGGTAAATAAATATTATTAGTAATTTATAAAAATCATCATAAATAATTTAAATGAACGGGTGATTTAACTTTGGCTGCAAAAGTAGTGTAAATAAAGAATTTCAAAAAATGGTAATATTCTGATGTAATGTTGGATCGATGGCCACAATATGTCGCTCCCATCCCTTACTTACTGGATATGGGCTCCAAATAATTTGTTTTAATCATATCATTTTGTGCCTATATTTTCAGATTAATGCCAATGTCATTTATCAATGTATGGAATTAGTATAGTAATAATTCTTATAATAATCAATCCTTTAATTTCTAAACCCTTTATATGGACTTCTCGGTAAATAAATATTATTAGTAATTTATAAAAATGTTCATAAATAATTTAAATGAATGAGTGAATTAACTTTGGCTGCAAAAGTAGTGTAAATAAAGAATTTCAAAAAATGGTAATATTCTGATGTAATGTTGGATCGATGGCCACAATATGTCGCTCCCATCCCTTACTTACTGGATATGGGCTCCAAATATCCTTTGATGTGAATCTCATGTAATAGAAAATGTGGTCAAATATATCGGAAATATATTATTACAACATATGTCTGAAAAGTTTGTGATGGCTAACTTTCAATAAGCACATCATTGATAGTTTATGTAATTTAATATTATTGTAAACACAAAGTTATGTAAATGAACACATTTTAAACCTATTTTACTATAATTCTTGTAAAATTAACTTGTACAATTATTATAAGAATAAGGATAAAGGGTTTAGAAATTAAAGGATTGATTATTATAAGAATTATTACTATACTAATTCCATACATTAATAAATGACATTGGCATTAATCTGAAAATATAGGCACAAAATGATATGATTAAAACAAATAATAAAGGGTTTAGAAATTAAAGGATTGATTATTATAAGAATTATTACTATACTAATTCCATACATTAATAAATGACATTGGCATTAATCTGCAAATATAGCCACAAAATGATATGATTAAAACAAATGTAATCCTTGAGTGGCATTTGATGTAGTGATGGGCGATGTCTGCGATTATCTAATCGTCGGTCAAATTCAAACATAATTTGTAAAAACTCTTCATATTCTGTGAACACTTGGTGTACGTGTCGGCCAAATAGATGCTCGAGAACATATTACGTTAATAGAGATACTCTGTGTACAAACCGGTAGTGAAATTGGTTTAATCTACAGCTGGGAGAGAGACTTGTGCAAGAGGTGAGGTGAGGTATGTGTCAGAGAGCATTATATGCCATAAATATATTACAACTTCTAATATAATTACCAAAACTTTTTTCTTTTCTACTTTTTTGTTGCCAAAACTGAACATCACTTTTGTTTTTATTAATTAATTATCTCTCGTTAGTCTGACTCCGCATATGTTTTTAGGCAAATCGCTAGATTACATTGTTTATATAGATATAGCTCCCTTACTCACACTTTCCACAATCTCTGCCTACCAGTCCTCTCACTTGGATACAACTTAAACGTTGGTTTTATAGCGGTTTTCAAATGCCATATATTAGGGGACAGATAGGGAGTGAGGGTTGCATTCAAGTCATCCAAATTGAGATTCATGTCAACAGCTTATGAATAGTGATAACAGCGAGAGTGGTATCGGGATTGACATCCATGTCCTTTATTATACCAGTCATACATACATCACACGTCTTAACCAATTATTTGGGCATCACTTCTCTCATCACTTGCTTAACAAAACTGTTGTGACATATCATCGCAAATAATGTCAATATTTTTATGTTAACAACATTTATAAGCATGACTTTTCATTAAACTACACCAAAACATGTTATAAAAATGATTTCTACAATTTTTATATATAAATTCAATTTGCATTATAACAATATTGTAAATAATAAAAGTTTGTAAATATGATTGAACTTAAGGCTACAAATAGTTGACACTTTCATATGATTGTTATAAATGATAATTAATATATCTTTAATGTGTTATTATGTGATGATTCAGACGTTTCCAATCAAATCACATACATTTCCATTTGATATGAAAGCTGAGATATGATCCAAATGTTTATCCCATACTTTTACGGACAACACTGTATTCATGAGATGTGAACCAAAAATATGTTTTTGTCAGCAAAGGAGCAAATGTTTAATTTTATGGCCAAACGTAATGATAACTTATTATTACTAATGGCAGTGGAAAGGCACCTTCCCTTCAAATATGATGTCATTCCGTATTCATATTTATAGACATTAATTGTTTTCTCCGTATGACTGCCTCCCACTACTGTCTGACTGACTGTCTGTCTCTACTGGAAACTAACGGTCAGTAGATATAGTTCTGTAGGTACTGTTCCCCCACACCATCCATCTGATAATATAATACAATACCTGTCCTATCATTTCGTATTGTAGTAGAAATAAATTGCATTTCACTTCTATGTATCAGTTTTTATGTGCCTTTTGTATGAGTAATACAGCGAAATGAGACCACAAACAGCCTGTGCTCTAAAGGTTGCATCAAAATAGCAGAGAAACCACTCATATCTGGTCTCCGGAGACATATTTGAGGTCTAAAGCCATCACTGTTTTGGGCAAATATTTTCAAAAACTTAATGAAACTCTACTTTGGCTTCGAGTGAACGTATCGTACGATTTCATTGCATTCAATATTTGGCTTCAATTTTGTGGAAATGAATTAAATTTAATAAATGGTAGAGATTTTTATATCGGTTTATATCGGTTATGATTGTTATGACTGTTGTATAAGGGAAGGGCTGATCAGCTAATGTAATATTTGGCACCAATTGTTTGCTCGGATGAACATAACCTTTAGTTCAGCGATAAGAAAATGAGATCAAATGAGAGCACCTTTCGGTCAAACCGTATGAACTCGTATTTGCCATAAAAACTAATATTTTTATTGAGGATTATGTTTAGAGTTCTCATCAAAGGATATACGAGTTTATGTGTGGACAAGGATTTTGTAGTAAAGTGTCCCCAAAATTAATACCAATCTCATGTGTTTTTATGTCTAATGTTTAAGTTTGACATCAAACAAACCCCGGTTATAATCGATTTGTTCAAATATTTATTACAGTATTAAACATGGGCTGTGTTAATTTCAATCTTATTTTGTATCTTAAATAAATTGCTTTACATTTAATGGTTTACAAGTAATATTAATAAATCAGAAATAATGTTATTTTCAAAAATATTAAACAAATTGAGATGCAATTTAACATAAATCGATTTAATAATATATTATATTGTAAAAACTGATTCATTAATATATGGGACATTTAAATGACATTAAATATTAGAAACACTCGTTTATTATATAAAATGGAAAAATATATCTCAAGAATTGAATATTAATAAGATATGACAAAAGCATTGAAATCTTGTTTTTTACTTCAGTTTTCTCTCAAAACTATTTCTTTAAATATATTCTAATCTTTATTTGACATAAAAAATCTTTGGAGAGAAAAATATTTTATAAATAGTTTTTGCAGTACAGCTATTGTTTGATTAAATAAATATATAATAAGTTCAGCGAACTATAAGATAACAATAAGAAACTGCTTTTAGTTCAATGCATTTGTTTAATAGATTTTAATAAATAAATAAAATCAATATTTTCTTATATAATACATTTCCATCCGATGTATATGTTTCTGAAGTCTAATCATTCAAATTATATATTTATTAAGCACTGGAGTGATTGATTTAAATTTGAATTTTATTATCAAAAATCTATTATTCCCATTATTTAACTTTTTAGAAATAAATAAATAAAAAATGTCTAAAGAAAAGCATTACTTTCCCTAAAAGTTTAAAGGTAAATTTACAGACTAACTATAAATATAAAATCTTTATTTATCGTTTACAAACATGATTTATATTTTATTTCCTTTATAATACGCTATTTTAAATAAGTTTTATTTTTGTCAAAACATTTTATTATTTACATTTACTGTACATTTATATTTCATTCAATAGATTCTCGTTATTTGTTAAAAATATATTGGATTTTGAGATTAATTTTCTTGGAGTAGATTTGTGTTCACAAAAGATTTCAACAAATATTTCGATAAAAAATTTGTTTGAATTTAATTTTAATAAAACATATATTCTTCAGGCAATACTACACAGAGATGTGTTAATAGGAAAGACATATTGTGTTGGAATGGAAGGGAAAAGCCTTTCGCTAATCAGTTGATGGCATTAGTTGTAGAAGAGTTGAGAAAAAAGGTAAATAAGGAGAGAATGAAAGCAAATATTGAAATAAATGATATTTTTTCATCTTAAAGACACGGATAATAATCAACAGAAAAAAGAATTGTTTATTAAAAAACCATGTATAATATTCAGCAGCGGAGTATCTCTCATAGTAAGTAATGTTATATTCAATATACCGGAGTTCACCGTTTTAACACCACCAATTTGTCTCATAAGCCTTTGCCACCTCTCTCTCTCTCTCTCTCTCTCTCGCTCTCTCTCTAACCTTTAGAAATATTTTGTGTCTTTTTATACAGCTTGTGTTGTGTTTACAGACTTGTTTATCCTGAATTAAATATTCTATATACAAACGGCAACACTCGTAAAAAGTGTGTTATATATGTTTTTTTTCACTATGTTTGCTGTGTTTTTAGCAGATATAAAACTAAATCAACTAATCCTTAACTCAATTGCCTGTATTCAGCAATAAAGTTGTGCCAAAACTTAGTTATCTAACAGTGCTGTTTAGGCCAACCATTTCAACGCTTTCTACGTTTTTGGTCAAAGTTTTATCCATTTTTACACAATAAACACATTTCTCACTCAATACAAATATCTTATATAGTTTATCGACATTTGTATTGATCTAAATAATTAATAAGATATATATTTCTGTTTGAATTTCTATAATTAATTATTTGGCAAAACAAATGTTTTTTATCGTAACAAACCTCTGAACAAAGTCTTAGAAATTTATTATAAGATTCTATTGTAATTATATTTACTATACATTGACATAATATTTATGGTTTTTGCTGTTTTATAGCGTTTATGGCATGTTACTTATCGTACATAACCAACTATTTAGTGATTAATTATGCTCACGACGTGTTGTAAATATCCATTCGTTTGCTTACAATGAATTCAAGGATTAATTGTTTTTATGGCTTCAGACAAGAAATAGATTCCGTATTTTCATCCCTTTTTGTGCGGAATCGCAAACATATAGAAATATACAATAAAATAGTGATATTAAAGGCCATTCATTATCTCTCGATTTAGCCGTACAGTTGAGACCAAATTAGTCCTATAATAATAAAGGGTAGGGAGGGTTGGGACCAATTTGTTTGCATTGCAGTTAAGAGCTCTCAATATCCTGTGCTCTTCATTCAAGTCTGCGCTCATTGTGTGTGATATTCAGTCATTCGGTTAGTATTTATTGGCAAAGGGAGAGGACATGGAGGACAGGGAGGACAGGGAGGACATGGAGGACAAGGGCTTTAATTTTTGGTAATTCACTCTTCACTCCAATCGTCACTAATATATTGAGCCCTAAAGTGAGTCCGCATTTCACTCCTCATTGCAATCCATACACGGATTGAATTCAAAGAAATTTGTATAAAACTAAATGAATTGAAAAAAGTTTTTTTTTTGAGAAACAATTTTTCAAAATAAATTTGATTTTTCTCTAAAGTATAGTATGGTTTGAAACACAATTTCATTTAATAATCATATTTGTTATTATATTGAGAGTGTATTCACTGCCTAACCATAGCGTACACATTAGAGCAGCCACGTGAACTTACGGTCGGGGACCAGATGACAAGGGTAAGTTGTAGTAATGATAAATAAGGGCATAAAGAGAGAGAGAGAGAGAGAGAGAGAGAGAGAGTTGTGTTGCTTAACATAAGTCTAACACTAATTAATTATATGTCGACTCATATATGAAATACAATACGAATGCAACAAAAATGTGGAGAAATAACAGATTATGGGGTAAATGAGAGATAGTATAGTATAGTAGTGGGTGAGAGGGCTGACTGACTGGACTGGTAGTGAATGTTTGTCCAGTTCGTCATCAAAGACCTCAACCATACTCTACAACACAAACACTCTATTTCTTTGAATCATTTTTTCGCTCAAATGGCTCTGATTTTTGAGGGCTTTTACTGTTTGAGTGATACTTTGAGATGATATTGAAATGTAGATCATATGACTCACACTCTCAACAAATACGAGAGAGAGAGAGAGAGAGAGAGAGAGAGAGAGAGAGAGTTTATAAATTTTTATTTAATTTGTGGCAATAATATATTTATTCGCCCACATAATAAATATTTAGCACTTTTAAAATTACAAAATTGTTATTACTTTGAGTATAAATAATTATGAAGTAAGTTAACGTTGGTGTAGAAATATAAATTATATGACATAACAAAATGTGCAGTATAAGTTCAATTCTGCTTTTTGAATATTTAAATGTCAAATATTTTTATTACATTTTACTTCATAAAAATTAAATACAAACAAAAAGAATAATTATTAATATTAATGGAAAACATCTTATTTTTCTATAAAGTTTGCATAAAATTCAGATACATTTGAGGATAAAAACAAATATAATTTTGATGTCTTTTCTAGAAATCTTAATATAGTTTTATAGCTTTTATAGTTTTTTGGTTATAATGAAAATTTTTATTTTACATTTATTTCTATATGTATTTGCAGTGAATGGTAATCTCATCAGACGTTTTGTCATTTATTTCATGTCTTTCTAATGCTCTCATCTTTTATATGAAAATCTCAAAAGTAATTTAACTGAAATCAACTCAAATTTTTCATTAAGTAATGTATTTCTCTCCAACACTCAGTCAGACCTTTCGCATTCAAAAACATAGTTTAATATTTGACTGCATTTTTGATGCCATAATATATAAACGCAAAAATCGATTTCACTCTCTCTCTCTCTCTCTCTCTCTCTCTCTCTCGCACTCACTCTTGTGTTTCATTTCAATTTATTGTTTAAATTTTTTAGCTGTGATTCAAATCTTTTGTTCATATTATTAGACAATCCATTAAACATTAAATAAAACATAAGATTTATTTTGTTTGATGGACTCAATTCAAATTAATCTTTTCTATGAAATAACATTTTATGAAATTGAAAATATCTATTCCTAAAATTAATCAAATTGTTTGATGAAATTGATAATTAATATTTTTCATATATTAATTTAAATCAATTCCATGCATTTGGTTGTTTTAATAAAATTTACATATACAGCAAATGGATATACAGCTTAGTTTAAATTCAAATATAAAATCTCTACAATTTATATTAATATTATATATTTGATATCTTACATAATTAGATTTACTACATTTTCTGGGAATATATGACAAACACATGAATGCATTTTAAATAATATAAAAAGATAATTTAAATGCAAGTTGTAGTTATTAAACTAATTATAAATAGATAAATAACATTATTTACTAAAACATAATATTTACAAGCTGTAAATATTTATCATAAGTCAAGTATAAAATTATTAATGATATAAAATTGTATTATAAAGTGACCTGACAAGTTTTTATTAATTTTATGCATTATTTTGTATAACCATCATCCCCCGAAATGTAGCTTTCTTACATTACCGTACTGTACTGTAAATCACTGACAAATCTTATTAATTAAATTGAAATATTTCACAACAAGTATCATTGAAATTTCAAACTAAAAATTCTTGTCATATATTAAATATTTTTACTCCAAACTATATAAACTGTAATATATCAAAAAATATTCAAAATCTCTCTGGGAAAATCTTTAATATATTAAAAATCTTTGTTATTTTGTTGTGTTTGAACTAAAAGTTTTTAATATATGATATCACGTCTACCAATATCTGTATGGCTCACAAAGGGTCTCGTATTGAACATAACTGATGGCATACATAATAAGCCGGTATTTCATATATTGAGAAATGTATTTTTTACAAACACGAGAGCCCTTATAAGCAAATATATTGCACTTCAAAAAATATATTTTCAGCACAAAAGTTAGCAAAACTTTGCATTTATTTCGACATCTCTTTTGATAGGCTCTCTGTTAGCTCATTGAATGTACTGCCGGTGCCCTTAACTCCCGGATCAATATGTTTGCAAAATTTTGTGTTTATTCACAAATATACAGTTTATTTCAAATAATAGACTCCATGAGATAAATCCTTTATTAACATATCTATATTCAAGTGCACTCACTATTTGTATGAATAGTGAAAAATATTGTATAAAAGCTTAAATTGTATGCTCTCTCTCTCTCCTCTCTCTCTCTCTCTCTCTCTCTCTCTTCAATTTATCAGTTACTCTCTCATCATAGACACTGTTATCCAGTGTTTGAGTCACAATTGAGTCAATTTTTGTGTTGTTATTAAAAGAAAATATTTTGTGTGAACTATATTTTCTGGGGTTACTATTGGTGTCACAAAATAGGAAACAAAAATTGCCTGAAATGAGAGGAAGAGATGGGTGAAAGGGAATAGTAGCTAATGTAATGGTTAGCAAAGCCCCTAAAGCTCTCTCTCTCTCTCTCTCTCTCTCTCTCTCTCTCTCTCTGACTGGCATTCATTGAATGAATTGATGCAAAAATAACTGAAACGTTTTGCCAATGTATATACAATAAAATACTTTACAGAATATCGCAGAAAGTATTACACAATAAATAAAACTTTTTGATCAAACGTCTAGTTTCGCAACACTAGACAACAATAAACGAAAAAAAAGTTTCAATAATTTTGCCGATTTTCAGATGGATTTTTGGTGCTTTAAATTTAAGTCAAATTTCAATCTCTATTTTCATTTTGTTCATACTTTAGACACAATTTTTTCGCTGCCAACCAAATCTTATAAAAGTTAAATGAAGTGCAGATAGAAATAGACGAGAATTTTGGTTGTAATATATCTAATGGATCATCAATTTGGGCGCACATTCAGGCCCACCATTGTAGATGTCTGTCCTTATAAATAATTCACTGCCATTCAAATTGTCTGTTTTGCTCTCTCTTTCTATCATTTTACTCTCTCTCTCTCTCTCTCTCTCTCTCTCTCTCTCTCTCCCACACTCTCCCTCTCGACCATCCATTCAGATGTTAATATGAATTTGAGATTTATTTTTGGAAAAACTTTCTGACATTTTCTAAACTTTCAATTCAATCAAATAATAAGTGCCTTTCCCTCGCAACTGATCCCTCGGCCCTCACTTTAAGGAAATCAATACACATATCAATTGCAACCACTATTTCACTGGCATTTGATGACATCAAACAGATATTAATATTAATGTAATTAATATATTATAAGACTTTTTGCTTTTATATTCAAAATTGTACTTTTCCTCCCTATCCTCCAGACATACACTCAATCTCTCTATAATTCATGTAATTTATTACATTATAACAGAAAATTGTCTTCATTTGTGTAAAAAACATTTCTTGTATTTTTTATGTTAGAAATAAATTATACATTAATTAGATCAATGAAAGCCATAAAAATCAATTACTTTATTTCTAATTTAATAAATATTTTAACTCAATTTTCTACAAAACATTTATATCTTTCAGTAATTTTATTCATTATTTATAAGGATTTAATGCCAATTCAGTCAATGTTTTCAATTTAAAGATTTAATACCATTTGAGTGACTTATAGCTAACACTCACAGCACTTGTGTATCGGTGTTGATGTCAAATGTGTTTAAATATTATACAACTTAAGACTTCGCATGTAGTGACAAAAATTTGCAATTAAGACAAAAACGAGAATTACTTTCAGACTTTCAATACTCTGTGTGCCATTAGTATATTGAATACACATTCACTGTATTTACTATCCTTTACTTCAGGGCTTATGTCAACGTCTGAAAAAAAAGTTTCAAAAAGAGTGTGTTGTCTGACATTTAGACTGAAAAAACATCAAAAATTGATCAAAAAGTTTCCTTAAGCTAACAGTGCTTTTAGTGTTTGGCTCATAATTAGTTGTGGAGTCAACTAATGACTATTTTTAGTAGAGATTAAGAATTAAAGTTAATCTAATTGTAACGACTTTTTTGTTGTCAAATGTTGGGAAACATATTTTGCTAATTAAATTTAATTTAATCTTATGTTTAAGTAAATAGTGCCTATTTTGTAAACTATCTTATTGTGGAATATATACTTAAGTTTATATTTTATCCTGATAACATCTTAATATTTATTTAATTACTATTTAAAATTTATTTTGTATTTACATTTAAATACAAAGTAAATATAATTTCTAGTAAATAATTGTATTAATATAAAATTATACATTAATTCTTATATAAGATGTGAACAGAATATAATGAGAAACCATAGGATTCTGTATAATATAATAGACTTCTAATAAAATTGAATACACTTTAGAGATGATTAACTCAATCGTATCTCAAATTAGATAAATGTCTGATCACTTGAATGACTTTCAAGTGGATGAATCAAATTTAATTTTAAAGATCATTGAACTCATCCATGACTTCAAATTGAATTTGTGATCATAAAGTCATTTATTACGCCATTAATTCGGACTTTTTGAAAATATATTAGACTTATTATTGTCTACAAAACATAATCCTTAAATAACATAAAACCATAGACATACTGTAGTAGTTGTATTATTATAAATTAAAATATTAAAAATAATGTTTAATAATAATCATTAGAGCTATATTCTTAATAAACAATATTTCAAGAATATAATAATTATTATATGAGACTTATATTATTAAATAATGCTAATTTAATAAACATATATTAAGAAATTAATGTAACATAGAATAAATTTCAATTTATTTGTAGATTATGCAAATCATTTTTCAACTAAAATTTAAAATATTTATTTATGGATTTGTTTATCCACATAAACAATAACTTTTTAAACTTTAAATATAAGGTTTTGTCACGAAATGTGTATACAATTGAAGTTCACATAAAATAGGTGCACTATTATTGTTAATTGAGTTACAGTATGTACAGTACGTACTGGTATTACAGTACTGATGTACTATGTTATTAAAAATAATATTTTTATAGTATTTTACGAATTTATTAAATAATTAATAGATTTATAAAATTTAAGAACATTTCTATTGTAAAATAAAATCTGAAATTTTTATTTATTGTATGAATGTTTTGAAATGGCATTCAATTTCAAATGAAAAATATCCAAATGTTATGCATATTATTCACTGTCCAAAACAATTGTGTTTAGACATCGGGTTTGGACTAAAAATAGTTTTATAATAAATTATATGCAAAATATACATATGGTATCTGCAAAATCATATTTTAAATTACATTTCAATCATTTCAATCTGAATAGACTTTTAAGACAGATATCCATCAAAAGTATTCTTTAAAATAAAGATTTTTTTATTGCAAAATAAATTTAAATTTACTGAACATTTTTTATTTAAAATTTTGCTTATTTTTGCCGAAAATAAACTTTATTTTGTATCTGATATTCACTACTCATTAACTGTACTTTTTAGCCAAATATTGACAGAATATGTGTTGCCATCAAAGGCTCGCATATAATACTCTATGGATTGCTATAAAAATCGATAGTTTTCTGTTTGACTCTCCGACTGATCCACTGATGCACTACTGATGCCAAACAACAGCATTAATACAAACCTATTGTCTATTGTCTAACTTTTGTCCTCCTATTGCCTGTCATTCTCTTATTGCCAGTCCTGTTGTACAGACCGATAGCCAGGGGGTAGACATCAATAAAACACATTCTAAACTAATTAAATTTTGAATGGTCCTGGCTTACGCACATGTCTATGGGAAGGACACTTATATGTTATGCTTTCGGAGCAATCGGTTGCCAGATATCGATTGTGTGGACTGTATTGACGCCGAAAGCCTGGCCCCTCACGAGTCTTATCATTTGATTGCATACTTCGAGATAAATAATAAGAAAGTAAAGACTTAAGTAGTATTAGAAGTTCACGTCTTGAGGTTTTTTTTGCACATATATTAAGTCAAACGAATGGAAACTTATATTAAACGGTGAGACAGAAAAGCGACTGAAAAAAGTTGTGAAACAATGAGTTCTGGTTTCATGAAAGACATCGGATTTAAACAGCAATTTCTGATAAACTTTTGTTTTTTCGTTAAATAAAAGTTATTTACCGGAAGTTTTGTGAACAATATTCTAGGGATTAGTTGAAAGTGTTTAGAGAGTTGGAGAGAGAGAGAGAGAGAGAGAGAGAGAGAGAAAGAGAGAGAGAGAGAGAGAGAGAGAGAGAGAGAGAGAGAGAGAGAGAGAGAGAGANAGAGAGAGAGAGAGAGAGAAAGAGAGAGAGAGAGAGAGAGAGAGAGAGAGAGAGAGAGAGAGAGACTTGTGTTTTGGGAAATGAAAGTATGTTTTGAAATGAATCACTGCACCAGTAGTTAGATACGAGTGCCAACTGACAAATGTTTCGACTAATGAACTACAATATCGATAAAATTAATTTATTTTAAAAGCCATTACTATTTGAGATGAAAAGTTTGCACTTATCTTATGGTTGACTGCTATTTACACAAACGCCAAGTGTTTAAACAATAATTGTATTTAAAAGCATTTTATCTAATATTAAATTAAATTTTGTTTGCATTACTTCATACTATAAGTAATAATAGAAAATTAAAAATTGTCCAAATTTGCTCAAAAATTATAATTTAATATTACGAGTAAAATATTGATTAACATATCCTGTCGCTTATTAGATTGTATTTAAAATAAATAATGCAAACAAACGGCAAAATACTTTTAATATTTAATTTGCAATTTAATATTCAATATATTTTGACAGAAAACAGATGAGAAAAGTTGTATTGAATTGCAGTCACAAACAAAAAAGAGAGAAAACTAATTAAATTAGAGTTTTGAGCAAAAAATGTGTGAACACGAGAGAGAGAGAGAGAGCGAGAGAGAGAGAGAGAGAGCACTATGGATAGCATAAAAATGTCAAGTATTTTGTGAATGAATTTAAGTTTATTCTATCATTTCAAACATGTATTGCAAATCAAATTCAAATTGAAATCGATTTTTGCGTTTATATATTATGGCATCAAAAATGCATTCAAATATTAAACTATGTTTTTGAATGCGAAAGGTCTGACTGAGTGTTGGAGAGATGAGAGACCGGCCGACCCTTTCAATAGTAGAAAAAGTGCTCAAAAATTGATTGATTAGATTTGTATTGAAATATTTGAGTGAATCATAGAAAATATTTCACTTTTCACTCGTCGGAAACGAGATTTTAATATGAAATGCAAACATACCATTCCCTTCAAAATGAAGTTTTATTGAGTTAACAATGAAAGTTTTGTGTCATTATATTAATATATTCAATTCAAAAGGATTTTAAAATATTTTATATACTAATGAGTGTTTTCTAAATGCTTTATAATTATAATTACTGCACAAACTACACATAAACAACAAATGAACTTAATTTACGCAATTAAACAGTAATTGATAAAACATAAACTTTATCTACATAAAGCATTTAATTGTATGTTTGCAGTCCATAATCATATGTAAAATCTATTTTAGTTTCACAAAAATTTCAATTATTTCTTACGCGAGAAGTCGTGATACAAGTCGGAGAGAAAATGTATTTAAAACTTTTTAATGAATAATAAATTTGGCGACAAATGTTACGCGAAAAATGAATTGTGAGTACAGTTTAGCACTGTTTGCAGAAAAGATGAGATATAGCGAAAGGTCTGACTGAGTGTTGGAGAGATGAGAGACCGGCCGACCCTTTCAATAGTAGAAAAAGTGCTCAAAAATTGATTGATTAGATTTGTATTGAAATATTTGAGTGAATCATAGAAAATATTTCACTTTTCACTCGTCGGAAACGAGATTTTAATATGAAATGCAAACATACCATTCCCTTCAAAATGAAGTTTCATTGAGTTAACAATGAAAGTTTTGTGTCATTATAGTAATATATTCAATTCAAAAAGATTTTTAAATATTTTATATACTAATGAGTGTTTCTAAATGCTTTATAATTATAATTACTGCACAAACTACACATAAACAACAAATGAACTTAATTTACGCAATTAAACAGTAATTGATAAAACATAAACTATATCTATATAAAGCATTTAATTGTATGTTTGCAGTCCATAATCATATGTAAAATCTATTTTCATTTCACAAAAATTTCAATTATTTCTTACGCGAAAATCGTGATACAAGTCGGAGAGAAAATGTATTTAAAACTTTTTAATGAATAATAAATTTGGCGACAAATGTTACGCGAAAAATGAATTGTGAGTACAGTTTAGCACTGTTTGCAGAAAAGATGAGATATTTCTCATAGAAATTTCATCTGAATTATGATTGTGTAAAATGTTTGGCAATTATACGAGAAGACACAGACTTTCCAAATGAGAAAGTTATGCCTCATTTATAATAGAGTACAGACATGATAGGGAAAGGGTGTCTCTCCTATCCGTATAACTCAAACGCTATGCTTATCATAATAATCAAGATTGATTAGACGCTCACAGAAATGTGTGTTTAGTTTTGTTTTACAGTTTCAACGCATCAGTCAAAGGGTGAGCACATGGAGTAGGGTATGGGATGTTAGGCATGAATACGACTTTCATTACAAATATCTCTCAAATATCACAACTCAAGCAGAATATCAGTTATGATAAGACAGTGAATTGAAAAGAGGTTTATATAAAAATACTGTTTGCGCTCAAAATATCAAATAAAACGCTATGCTTATCATAATAATCAAGATTGATTAGACGCTCACAGAAATGTGTGTTTAGTTTTGTTTTACAGTTTCAACGCATCAGTCAAAGGGTGAGCACATGGAGTAGGGTATGGGATGTTAGGGATGTTAGGGATGTTAGGGATGAATACGACTTTCATTACAAATATCTCTCAAATATCACAACTCAAGCAGAATATCAGTTATGATAAGACAGTGAATTGAAAAGAGGTTTATATAAAAATACTGTTTGCGCTCAAAATATCAAATAATTGCCAAAACAGACCATTAAAGCCGAGAGTTTGAGGTCTCGACAAAATATATTCATATTTCACACAACAATCAAAACCATTAAAAAGCAGACAAAATGTGTATTTCACTGAATATACATAAAATTTCTGCTGAACTCATCGGATAGTTATCTTATTAGAGGTTAACTATTATGCAAAATATCATTCAAAATACATTTTTCATTTTAATGTGTATTTCACAAAATATAAAGACATCCTTTCATTCTAGACTTCATATGTAGTTAAAAATAGAGATAATAATTGAAACAAACATTAATCAATTAATTATTTTTACCAAACATGCTAAAACTTCAAGAAATACTTTTCCATGTAAACTATTTTGATATAATCAGTTCATTGAATGAATGATTTGAAATCAACTAATTTCCCCCCAAAAGACCATCACTTTGCTTATCGACACAACTGTACGACATATTTGTCAGTAATTCACTCGCTTTTCATCTCTCCATCTCTCTCTCTCTCTCTCTCTCTCTCTCTCTCTCTCTCACCCCCAACCCCTTATATCACCCCTTATATGAACCCCTTATATAAGGTTTATATGGAATGTAATTCCAGTGTTAGAACTAAATGATTACAAATAAAACTGTAAAAGTATAGCCAGTTATCTGTCGGAGTGACGGAATGGTAGGGCTCAGGGAGTGAGTGGAGTGAGTGCTTAACTGATAAGCCGTTTCACAATTAATTATAACGAACTCATCCATTGGGTGTATCAGTGGACCTGTCACCTAATGTCTCGTTATATAATACAACTCAATATTCAACACAACATATCCTCTGATGTTTTTTGTGTCGACAAAACATTTTAAAACACAATAAGAGACACGAAAAAGTTATAATGAATTTCGCAAAAAGATTTATTGCGAAAAAATTATTTAATTACAAAACTTTGTTTAGACATCAATATAGAGATTCTTATAGAGATAGCGACTATATATCGATATTTATGCGTAAAAAACTTCATAAAATCTTTTGAAAAATATCTTTCGCTTAATTGAATTGATTTTTGCAGACATTAAATGACTTTCATTTCGAGTCAATACCCGATGTTTTCGGAGGCAACTGTTGGTGTCGGCGCTAAATGTTTTAATACATTATTAATTTGGGCCCAAAAAGGCGATCACAAATGCATTAAATCTTATGGCAAACACTCATTCGCTATCTTTTCTCAATTAATTTCCTTATCAGATGTGCGCTAACATTGAGTTTGAAAATAAGTTTTTCGCTCAAAAACATTAACTTTGAATAAAATGCTATATTTTATGTTCGCATCGATTATCTTGTCTTTCAATTTTCGTTAAGTATTTTTACGGAAAAAGATAATGAATTTCATGTGATTTAAAATCAAATTACTTTTCGAAAGATAAAGTTAAATCAGATGATTATTTTATGGCATAGAGTTATGAGTGAAATCAAGTTTTTCCAATAAATTTTAGACATAAAGTAATATTTCATATGAAAAAACGCAAAACTCATTCACAACTCATCGCAAAATTATTTCCGTTTAATTGCTTTCGCGTTAATTTCTGTATTTATTTTGATAGTAAAGCAAACATTCATTTTAAAGACATATTCCCCTTAAAAATATTATTTATTTATTTGTATTAATTCTTAAATAAACTCCAAATAATATTTCTACAACTCTCTCTCTCTCTCTCTCTCTCTCTCTCTCTCTCCGCAAAAGTAAATAACAATTTTCTAAATAAAAAACTAATTGATTTATTTGTTTGCATTAGTGTTGGGCTTTAAAGTGCGGGACAAAGTAATCAATGAATTGAAAAGATAGCGAAAGTGCCCTAAAAATAGTCTTTTAATCTCTCGTTCACTAATTTTCTTGGAGTAGATTTGTTTCGCTGGAAAGGCTCTTACAGTCGAGTCTAACGGTGCGCTCGTCAGTGATCTCTCACAATATGGTTGTGAAGCAGATGTCGGCAATCGGTTGAGCGACGAGTTTTGTTGCGCCAAAAACAATGGCCCAAACGCTGCCACTAACGGAGGCTATTGTCTCCCGAAATGTGAATCTTTTCGCACAACAGATGCAGCGGTTTGTGAGCCAAGAGTTATATAAATTTATATATACGATAGACTCAGTTATATAACGCAAAACTCATAACAAAAACAGTGGCGAGAAAAGTGCATTCACTCTCTGATCAGGCATTCAATGTTGTGTTTATCTTCAATAAACTTTTGTTAATCCCAAATGAATTCTTGAGTTCCCTCTCACTATAGAAATTGGGAGCTCATAATAGCCATCCCCGCCTCCCCTCCACTGCAGTTATATAACAGTCGCCGAGAAATCTTATTCAATCAAATATATTACTATTTTTGTGACCAATAATTTGATTGAATCTCACCATTGATTCTGATTAGAAATCTTTTGTTACACACTCGCGATGTTTGAATAAAATATATTCACATTTTGAACACAGATTTTATGTGTTTATCTCATATTGTATTATAGATTAAAATTCTGTGAACTAAGAATTTATCGCAAACTTTCAGATTTATTGCCATTAATATTGGATAAGTATTTTTCTGTATATATTTAATACCATTATTAAGATTCAGTAAAAATTTAAGCACAATATTTAATGCACTTAAGACTTATTGTGTCCATTAAATAAATTATGCGTTCCATCAGCACATGGATGGGAATGGTAGGCTATGCTGTACTTAGTGTCTTAAGTCGATTCAAATGTCTATAATATAAATCTAAAACTCCGAGACTTATACGCAATTATATAAGAGTTGTCTTTACAAAAAGCAAAAGCCATTTGTTTTTTGAAGTCTGGGTTAAGGTTTAAGTTTTTATTTGTATTTTGTTGTGTTTTTTGGTCACTGAGAGACCAATGAGAATGACTTAATGGGCTATTTTGTAGGAATATTTTTTTTGGGACCATTTATATTAAGACTCAATAATGTGTTTGGATTTCGACCACAAAATCACTTTAAGTCTGGCAACAAATATTGAATGGATTGCAACTCTCATGAAACACTAAAAATGGACTCTTTTTTGTGCAAATCTTTATTTATAGACTTTTGCCATTAGTTTCGATTAAAGGCAGCGATTGAATGGATAGTATTGATGGCAATTATAATAACATCTCAGATCTATGGCCACAAAAACACTGCGAGAATAGAGTGAATAATAATAATCATAACAATAACAAAGAATATAACTTTAGATTCTTTGTGAATGTATTTTTTTGTTGCACAGAATATTCTGTATAGTTTTCGAGCACAAGTATATAACGTAATGAAACTTATGTGTATACTGTATGTCTTAACTTTAGTTTTGTGCTCCAAATAAAGTGAATGTAATAAAAAATATGAGAATTACTTTAATCTTATAAATATTGCAAATAATAATAATCATTATTATAGCTTGAGTATTATTCTTGATATGAAATTGAGTTTTATTTTATTGTTATTAGACTTTGACCTAAAAATTCTTCAATTTTATTGCCAATACTTTCTAAAAATATTGTTTTTATTTTCACAGTAATTATATTTTTGTTTATAATTAAATAAATTTAAGTTATAATAAAAGATTTTATAACTTATCTACTTTTAAAAAGTGGATATTTTTGAATATTTGTTTTTTAATCAAATATAAAACGTTATGTAAATTGAGTGTCAAATAAATCACATTTATTATCGGTTTTTATTATTATTATATTTAAAGTTCTGCTTATTTTTATTCATACAATGTTTTATTCGTTCAATAAAAAGCAAAACTTAAACATAATTTTGTAAATTTTATATATTATGTAATACTGCATAATCTATTAGTATTTATTAGACATTCAATAGTTATGATTACATAAAACCCATAATAGCATTGATATTACAATTGCAAACGATATAATAATTTATTTAAACTCATTCATAAAAAATCCTTTAATTTTATATGAAAATATATTTTAATAAATCAAAAGTAAAGTAAACTCAATAAAACTTTTAGATATCTCTCTCTCACTCTCTCTCTCTCTCTCTCTCTCTCTATCGGTTAAATCATATTAACTATGATATGAGCTTAATATTTATATATGAAATGCATTTTCATGTAATCATGGCATCAAATCCCTAATCAGTAATTCTCATGAATATATGGAAACACATATACTATGTGTCACACGATTGCCATCACATACAAGAAGTGACATAAAATTGTTTTTCGATAGACTAATAAAATTCATGTAAATTATATGACATTATGTGTGTAACAGATCTTAGTTTTATAGTCTGTATACTGTATATTCCGGAGTATATCTATTGCCATCAAATTAAATATGAATTTTTTGATTTTGTGTTACCAAAAACTTTTACAAATAAATTATGCATTACATGAATAGCATTATAAGTTGCAGGTTTTAAAAACTAATTTTAAAATTGCATACAAAATGTGTGTTTTATATAAATACGTGATTAATGGCATTCATATAAATCTCAGATTTTGTGTGCAATATATTGCCTTAAATAAGAGCTAATTTGACGTTGACTTCACACAACAAACTCTTTAATACCGATTGACACAATCGTAGCACTCATTTGTCTGTCCATCACAATCACCCGCCCGTCCCCTCACTCACTCACTCTCTCTCTCT
>CAJPVJ010000427.1:0-25559 GCA_905397405.1 Oppiella nova
TATTTTCACTTCTGTTTTAACACTTTTCCCGTTGTTTTAAATGCTTTTTGTGTTTTATTGCTTCACAAATCAAATGCGAGTTTTATTATTGAATTATAACTGCATTTCCTTTGCATTTAAATAGACTATAGAGTCGTTTGATGAGACGAGAGAGAGAGAGAGAGAGAGAGAGAGAGAGAGAGAGACTTCTTTAGCACATTATACTCTTATATATCAAAATAATTTGCTCTTAAAGTGAGAAAAAATATTTCAATTAATTACAGGACAGGAGTTTTGAGTGAGAAAAGAGACTTAATCTTTTTCTAATGCATGCTACTTTTTTCACTGACTTTTTTGCATAAAAATATATTCTTAGCTATCATTTTGCGCGCAAATGTTTAGCACTTATGTTTAGTTTTTAGTTTTAAGCTTTTGTAGTGTATATCCCATGATTGCCACTGTATTATAAAGTGTACACTAAAAGCAATTTTCTGACACTAAAAAACTTACTAAAGATTTTTACCCAACGTTTCTGAAACTCAATTCTTGGGTGACGTTCAGAGAGTGAGACTCTAATTATTCTCTCTCTCTCTCTCTCTCTCTCTCTCTCTCTCTCAACCCTCTCTATTCAAGTAATTCTTTGATTCTTTTTTAATCACAATTCCTCTGACGAAAGGACGGGTAGTTTATATAAGACTAGTGAACAGCACTTATAGCGTTATTCTCAAAAATAATTTGCATATTCTGTGTGAGTCTAACCACTCTTTTTGTATTCCCGAAGACTATTATTATAATATAGTTTAGAGAATACTTTTCTTATATAACGCCCGCAGACTATGCGATAGGCTTTCCGGGGCTCTAATCCCATAGTATAGGCAAATGTGGAGATGAAGAGTCATTTGAGACACAAAATTATATTTAGCTCATAGGGAATGGTAGGCTCACTGTCTGTTTATGCCTTAAATCACATCACATTTTGTTACTCAAAGACATTGATTTTCTTTGCTCTCAAACCAATCGATTCTTGAAAACTGAAATTCAATACCATTTACTCGAGTAATACTTATAAATACATTTTATAAGAATATTCTGTAGTCTGAATACAACTTAATATTCAATTCTCTAATGTATTCAAAAAATTTTAGCACAGATTGCATGCAAATGTGGGGCTATTTGTGGGCCAACTGTTTGTTTTCGGGTAACGATTCTGTGATTAACGACAGTTTCAAACCCCTAAAGAATCGGTTATAGAGTTTTGTTACGACTATTAGGCCGTCACCAGACTATCGGCGCTCGTAATAATGACGGTCTATATGCCTGTCCACTCAATCGGATGTTGTGTATCCACCGGTGCAGTGATGCGCACACCAGTGATGTCCTAATCATTGTGTGCCTAATGGGCACCAGTAGTTAACTAACAGCCAATCCAACCATACATTTGGTATAAATCACAACAACGGCTCGCGAAATGTGTATCAAATGCTTGACTCAAAAACTCGGAGCGAAAGTGAGAAATAAATGTCGAAATTATTGACTAAAATAAAGGCAATAATTTCTTTTGTCTGTATTTTACACTTATATTCACTTTTTGTATGTCCGCGCGCCGTAAGACTATACGCCTTTCCCATTATTATTATTATAGTGCTCTTTGTACTCAATTGTATGGTTAAAATCATTTGCACCGATAGCTTTTCGCACCATTTCCAAACATACAATTGTCTATTGACTATAGAGTATAGTCACTGTCTTATTATTTCCACACTTTTAGGCTTTCCTATCCGTGAAAGTCGTGTCTAGGGTTATGATATATAAAACATTTTGCAGCTAATATTTTCGGCCAAATTAAATCTCTGGTATTTGGCTGCAAATTATGTATTTTATTATATTAACAATTATAACAATCAATACTTGTGTTAACACTATAATGAGTATACTTGTAACATGCTATAAAACAATATGCACAAATTAATGGCATAGCTTTTAAGCATTACTTTTTAAAATAGCACAGAATATATAACAATTATAACAATCAATACTCGTGTTAACACTATAATGAGTATACTTGTAACATGCTATAAAACAATATACACAAATTAATGGAATAGCTTTTAAGCATTACTTTTTAAAATAGCACAGAATATTCAGAATATTCCTACATTATTATCCATACAATTAGTCATTATATCTATGCTATTAATGCAAAACACATTTCATATACAAATTTCATACAATATCTCATATAAAAAACATTTTTATCGTCCGATTGTTATCAAATCCTAAATCACTGCAAAAAACATATAACAAACCCTTGTGATGATCTCAGCTACCGGTCATCCCTACGCCCACTACACAGAGATCATAACACTCATTGCCGAGGTATACATCCATAGCATGTCATATATAGCTGACTGAGTTTATATACAGTGTATGTGCTGGGGATCGGCCTATTTCTCGGGTGCCTTTTCTTTGCCATCACACGAATGATTGCTTTGTTAAGCATCACATTTCGCATCATTTCATCATTTGTTGCCAACACATAAAGTGCTCGTTTGGAAGTAAAAAATTTTTTGTTATGTATGTCTACATCACTACTGATACTACTGGTGCTCATGAGATGTGTGCCAAGAGATGTGTTGCCGGCGCTACTTATTACACACATTCCTATTGTCATCACCTCTTACCTACCACTCCACGCACACATCCATATCCCGTGAATATCTTGTGCCCAAATTATTTGCCTGATTATATCGAGAGAGATGTGTTGCCGGCGCTACTTATTACACACATTCCTATTGTCATCACCTCTTACCTACCACTCCACGCACACATCCATATCCCGTGAATATCTTGTGCCCAAATTATTTGCCTGATTATATCGGCTGACTATTTCTTAAGGCTTTTCTGCCTTTTAATGACTTTATATGCCATTCCCTATGCGTATGAGCCGATGATCTCAAGTGTGCATTAATTACACAAAAACTTAATTGTGTTTAAAACTCACGGATTCCTGTAGTTATGTATTAATTATAACCAATTTTAAGGTGTTTTTATATTTGCTTTTTTATGTGTGCTTTTGATTCAATGAGTGTAAAATGTATTCCTCATTTTGAAAAGGATTTTAACGTATTTTTTTGTAATAAATTTCCAATTTAACGGATATTTACGTGAATTGTGTGCTCAGAATGGCATTGAATTTATAGAAATTTTATACAAATTTTTTTGGGTTTGGCTTTTAGTCAAAGAAATCTCTCTCTCTCTCTCTCTCTCTCTCTCTCTCTTTTGTGGACAACGATATAATCAGGCAAATAATTTGGGCACAAGATATTCATGGGATATGGATGTGTGCGTGGAGTGGTAGGTAAGAGGTGATGACAATAGGAATGTGTGTAATAAGTAGCGCCGGCAACACATCTCTCTCTTCACAAAACAGTTATTAAAATATTATATAAAATGAATAAAAATTCAGTTAAGAATAAAATTTGATTTTCAATGAGAACTAACAACTTTTAAGTGCAATTATTACCTTGCAAAATAATCACCTACCGGTTTCTTACCCCAAAAAATATTAAAACTAGTTGTTTGATAATATTTATTAATTATTTACAAATCAATTACAGTTTAAACTAAACCATTGCTAGCTAAATACAAAATCTGACTCTTAATGCAAACCACAATAAAAATCGTTAATTAAAGTCATATAAACTGTTATCCAACAAAGTTAGAGATGGCGTGTGGTTAGGTATTCCCTCACATCCCTATCCTATAGCCATTGCCACACACATAGCCTCACATGAAATCCATAAAGAATTTGCTATTTTTAGGCAACAATTCTAATGCAAAACCAATGTTTCATATAATTCTCAATTCAAAACTATTATTGTGTTGAAAAGGTTTATATAATATTAATACATGTTTTTTGTGTAGCATTCAAATTGTATAATAATATTTGTATCGCTATTATTGCCAAAGTAAATGCCATTTCAATGATTCAATACAATACTGAAGTATAATTCAAAAAATGATTGTAATCTTTACATGGGATTAACATAAATATCTATTATATACACCAAAAAAGTCTGTTATGATTATTATTGACACACAATTGACAATTGAATACACAATGTATTTCATATACAGTATTGAAATTTATCATAAATTGCTTCTCTCTCTCTCTCTCTCTCTCCACTCACTCTCTCTTTTGTGGACATATTTTTACTATTAATAGCCAAAGAAATACTTAAATGTATATATTTTTTGAGCCCAAACTCCGTGGCTTATCTCCACTCTTATAATAATATCAAAAGCAAACTATTTGTTCGCGTTTTTTGCCATTAGTTTAGAGAATTTAATGTATAATAAAATCCAAAAGAATTCTTAATATAATATGTTTTATATATATCTGTAAACTATATCCGAGAGTAACGTTTATATATGAAAAGCAATTTTAGTACACATTTTGGTTGTAGTGATCGGTTGTACGTTAAAAAAGACGGGGAAAAGAATATCTCCTTTAATAGTGTAGAGCATTGGCAGGACTGGGAGGACGGGTAGCAGTTATCGGGAGGCAAACAATAGGGCTCTGCCTTTGAATTGAGAGAGAGAGAGAGAGAGAGAGAGAGAGACGACTTGAATGCTGGATAACTTCTAGATCTCTCTCTCTCTCTCTCTCTCTCAAAAAGTTGAAAACTTAGTCCACAAAACACTAAACATTGAGAGAGACAGAGAGAGAGAGAGAGAGAGAGAGAGAAAGAGAGAGCACAGGCATCCATTGAGGGGTAGCCAAGTATTTAACTAAATATAGCTAAATTAACACATTTAACGAAACAAATTATTCAAAACTATTATACCTTTCAATGCAAATACAGTAATAAACCTCATTTCCGACAATAATTATTTGCCAACACTTTTCGCTACATAAGACATACTACCGGCGCTGTGGCTATACCTGCGCTCACTGAGAGCACTGGTAGTCTAACATATGAGGAACGGGAGAGAAGAGAATGAGATAATTCCTGGAGAGGGGATAATAGCTTAAAGCCGGAAAGTGGATTGCCGTCGATTGTCCTACCAGTGCCAGTATACACGACAACGAACTACCAGTGCTTTCTTGGCTAACAGTGCCGTATCGACTGCTGGCTTGTCGTGTATTGTATGAGTGCTTGTATTGGCCTCTCATTGAGGACTCAGAAGTCTTTGACGAAACACTTTGTCATACATTATATGTCGGACACAACACACAAAAAGCCCAGACTTATAGCGCACTTAAAGCAATGGTAGTCCCACTCCTAAAGGGCACCGATAGCCTCTCGACTCACACACACACACATACAAACAACACACTATCGATTTAGTGTAGAGCACCGGGAGTCTACCCCTTTCCCTTTTCTCATATTAGATGTAATCGCGAGATATAAACAAAAATATAAAAACTAATAATCGGTTCACTTGTTTGGAGATACCGTTCAGACAATAGCCATATCTCGGGACTAATACTTTAATTTCGGACTCATTTCGAGTAGAAAATTGTGGCTTAAATATAATACTCTGGCGCCCAGTGCCTACCTACCTGTGCCCACCATCACTACCTACCTGTGCTCAGTCTCTCACTCATCTTTTTAGTCGTATTAGTCCTGAGAAACTGCTGACCATTAAAGACACACAAATGCCGCCCGATTTTTGTCACACAAATGTAGTCTATTTGGGAAAACACTTTCTATGGGGCACTGGTAGGCAAAAGGTCGGGCGACTCAGCGCTCAGACATTTATTCATCTACTTTGGAGACCCATAGTATACTAAACACCATACATACCGGTGCTCTCTCTCTCTCTCTCTCTCTCTCTCTCTCCTATTATGAATCAGTTAAATGTGATTTTAATACATTGTAATACATGTAGAGTACCCGACCGTCTTAGCCAGGAGTCTACCGGTGCTACTATGTTGTGTCCAATAGTAGCAATAGTAGCTTATGGACGGCCACTCACGCGTGAAATTTATATGTATTTCTCTCTTATTCTCATCGCTTTAACTGATAAACATATGCTCTCATTATTGTGTCGGCCTTCCCTTTATGGAGATCTACCGGTGCTCTCTGTACTCCCTATCACCTCATATATACCATAGTTGTGGTGATATAAGGGGTTTGCGATTCAAACGCAAAATATTTTTATAATGAATAGTGAATTACAAGTATTTTTCGCTCTCTCTCTCTCTCTCTCTCTCTCTCTCTCTCTCTCTCTCTCTATGCCTATGAATACAATCGACTGATAGTATCGATCCGTTTGTTGTATTGATTTTTAGTTTGAATACAATTTTTTCGGCAAAACTTTTACTTTACGTCTCAAACAAACACAGAGTCTTAAAGTTGTTTTAAGAGCCCATCTCTCTCTGTGCAGTTTAGCGCCTGTATGTCACACACAGTGTCAGTGCGATGGAGACAAATATTATACATACCATTCCCCTCCACCGCCATAAGCCGTGAGACAATATACAGTGATCTTTATTCACATAGTAGTATACAATCGATACGAAAAATATTATATACTTTCAGATAAATCCTTATTATATTTCTTATAGTGTTTTTAAAAAGTTATTATAAAATAATGAAAATTGCATTAAATATGGATTACATATAAGTTATAGTTTTATATAACAAAACAATTTTCTATTAATACTATTATTTTTGGTTATATTCTCGACAAATAAAAGATTATATTTTTTGCTATTACTTAATATCAAGAATATTCTCGGAATTGAAGTTAATTTCATTTTTCAATATATTTTGAGAGTTTTTCTGTATTTCATATAAACAGACATTTCATCCCTTTTTACGACAAATAATATGTTTTCTCTCTTTTTTCTTCGTAACCAATCGATTGAATGACTTTTTATGACAAAAACAAAATGGTTTTTCTCTTTTCATATTAATATCGGATACAAAAATCTCTTTAAAAACTCAATTTTAAGTTTTTATTCACAAATACTTTATTCACAATAAATGCTATCTATAATGAATTTAAATATTAAAAGTTATATAGCAAAATAATATTGCTGATTTAATAAATAAATAAATATTTAATTCATAGTAATTTCAAAAATATTTCATAGTAAATAAATTATAGCGTAACACATTCACACAATTTAATACATAATTTAATATTTATATAAAAATAGCACTAAATAAAAATGTCTATAAAAACACATATACTGTATATACAGAGCAAAAGACACGGAATTTAATTACTTATTGAAATGAAAGCACAGAATTTCTAAGTAATTAATTTCGTATAAAAAACGAGTTAATGATTTGATGTGAAAAATATAGAAATTATATTTAATTTTTTTGTTAGTCATTAACATAAAAATAATTTGAATGAATGGTTTTTCTCATGTGCTCTCTCTCTCTCGCTCTCTCTCTCTCTCTCTCTCTCTCTCTCCTGAGCACCGGTAGCTGTAAAGGCAACACATATTCATATATATATAAATCAAATAAGAAATTTCTTGAATAATAATTATATTTATATATGTTTTATGTCTATACGTGTAAGTCATATACACACTGAGAGCACATACACTAAAAACTAAAACTAAACAGCCGTTTATACCCTAAAACACAGAAAACCTAACGATTTCACGACAGCCTCCCTATTAATATATATATATCTCAAGAATATTACATAAAAATCTGCAAAAATCTATGTCTCTCTCTCCCCTAAGCCTTAACTCTATGGCTCAGTATGTTTTAGCTGCCGGTGCCATATATCCAATCGATGGATAAGTCTCCTCCCCATTCAGCTCCACCTAATCAGTAGCCCCTGTGATGGCAAACAATTGAATGGCAGAGCTGTGTGTATGTCTATGATATGGTTGTGTGCGGGGATTGTATGTAAAAGTGCTGAGAGAGTGAGCACCGGCAGCCTAAGCACTGGTAGTATTGCCATTATATCGCATCTATATTTTCCTAGTGATGCTGAGAGACAATACCCTCGCTCTCTGCCGATCGCACCGTTATATCACAATATTATACATACTTTTTTGTATTGAGATTTAATACTAAACTATAGGATAAGCGATACAAACGTTTTCTAATAATAATAAATTTGAAAATATATTTTGATTTAAATGTGAAAATTGTTTTTTGACTTTTTGCTGTCGATAAATATTTTTTACAATTAATTTGTTGTCGTTTTTTATGCCAATTGATAAATTGCTTGATGAATTCTTGAGATAAACAATAATTTTATAGAGATTTGTGTGAAATTCTGTAATAATTCTTGAAAATTCTTACTATATTTTAGTGATTAATATAAAACTAAATAATAATCCGAATTAAAAATCATAAAAAGTATATTAAACTAAAAAACATTTATATCCAAAATCATTGGCCATTGAATGGTATTTGTCTACATCTGTGCCCAGACTCCCGGTGCGCTTCTCCATCTGTTTGTATTCATAAATATAGTGTATAACAGAGAGTGTGGTATTAAATATCTACAAAATATTTAACCATAAAATCCTACACTACATTAAAATTAATCAAAACATAATTGTCTCGACAAATATTTTAACGTGAATTTGAATGGCCTTAAAGTTTTTGGTATATATAATAATATTTTGGTGATTCTGTGATACATACCGTTCCCCTTAATTCGCTATTTTTAAGCGCCATATTAAACACACATTTTCTCATCACTTATTCATTTGTGTCTACTTTTGTACACCGAAAAAGTCATACAAATATTTGTGACACCAATTTGTGTTTGAATCTCACTATGAATTAATATGGTGTCATTAGATTGCGGTAAATATAACATGCTAACTTTTATTTTCTATTTAGTTTATAATATAAACTATTGTTTAAAAATTTGCTAAACTTATATTTATACTAAAATATTCATAGTTTTAATAAATATTTAATGAATATTTAAAATCTTAACATATTTTTCAAGAATCCATTGTTTAGTCTCACAACTACTTTATGAATACATAAATTGTGAATATTCTTGAATACACTAATACTTTTGCATTAATAAAATGCATGCTTTGTATTAAGTGGCGATAAGTTGATTACCAGTGCCTAATAGACTACTTGTCTCTCTGAGTCTACCGTATCATTGGTAAGGAGTATCGACACAATATAGCCGGCGGTGTATTTAGTGTTGAAATTTGCGATACACTTAGGCCTTAGAGCGTAGGGAGAGATACAAAGCCTCGGTATATACATACCATTCACTGTAAAACGCTATAGTATTGGTAGTATTACTTACAGTTTGTCAGTGAATGGTATGAATTGACATCGAAATTGAAATCACAAAAACATAACAAACGCTGTATTTCTCGTGTCCTTAAAGTCCACTTCAGAAAAGTCTTTGACTACCAGTGCCCTGAAGAGCCACTCGTGTAGTTGTAGTCTCTGAGACACTCAATGCAAATCTCTTGTAGTTTTTCAATATTCATGGCATTTGTGTTGTGTTTGCCGTAAATACTATGAATATATACCCCGAGTGTTAAGATAACTATTTGCATATATTATTGATAACTTCATATCGTTTATAATCTCGGGTTTCAATCATTTTTAAAAATTAAAGACAGTATTATGAATGGACAGTCAGTTTATAGATAAGTAACTCAAAAATAAATTTATATTAATCTCTAACTATTTGCTGAAAAAATATATTCCTATCAAAAAATACACACAAAAATGGCAAACAATACGATGTCTTAAGTAATACTTGACTTTATGTGACACTGATTTGTATCATCATATTTGTGGTCAAACCCCTCGCCATGGGATCAATTGGTATATATCTGTGGTGCAAAAAATGTGTTCATATTTTCATTTGTTTCGCCAAACAGTTCGCCACCAAAACTACTGATCCCTTATTAAAGGAAACTATTCCTTGGGGGTAACTAAAACACACAGCCTATGTGTCTAAGAGTGATACCGGTGCTCGCCATACACATATCAGTGCACTTTTTTAGGGTCTCAATAGTCATCATCTCATATAAGATAGGGATAGAGGGGATAGGGATGTGGACTGAGAGAGACTAAAAGCACAGATAGTGTCACGGATTCAGTGGACTGTAAGCTAATCGGCGATGATTTGCACTCAATATTCTCATCACTCATACCATAGGCCTTACAGTCGATATGAAAAGCATAACACAAACCCGTGATTGCAATCAACAAAGTTTTGGTGAAAATATATTTATTTTACTTTAGTTTCTGTTGTGTCCAACAAATCCGAGTGTAAAACGAATTATAAATAAATATCACATTTTTATTTTATTAGAAATTAATTGATTTTTTAATTGAATGATTAATTTGGTGATAATATTATTATATTTGATTGAAATTATGTTATATAGGGTTTGGGTTAATACAGGTTTAGTAAAACTGTAAATATGACTTCAGCTTAAAAATATATTTATGATTGAATTCAATGTTAATTAATTTGGAGCTGAATGTTACAATTAAATATCATTATTTTGTCATACTGTACATTTAATGCCATACTTTAAATACTTTAATAAACTACAAAAATATCAGACATAATACACATACAGAAAAAATACATTTCACAAAAAACTCTTTATATGAATAACATTAGAAAATAAAATAATAAACTATTTTTAGCGCAAAGTATCATAGTGTTTACCATAAAATTTAATGATTTTCTCGTAGTGTATGTGAAATGACCTTACAACTTTTGCCGTACAATTTTCTTATGTCTCTAATGTTGAGTATATATTCTTGTAGTCATAATAAGTGGAGAATAAAAAACTATTTGCCACTGAAGTGAGCCTTTTGTTGCGAACCTAAACATCAAATTGTTTCGCATTTTCTCTCTTTTTCTTATTGTCTGCCTTTCCCTTTGGCTTACAGTGCACTCCACTATCACTCTGTATGTCTCCCCTTCCCATCTAACTATCCATATCTCCCGGTGTTCATTGAGTCTCGCATTCCTTATGGATAGTCATCATCGTTATTGTACTCATAATATTCAAGTCCTTTTTTGCAACATTTATTGCCTACAGAATCTGTGCAATCATTTATATTTTTAAGGGAAATGATCGGGATCAGACTTAAACGTCCATGCTAGCTTTATCTAAATCAATATATTATTGGTTTTATAAATGTTTGCAATATTATTAGTATATCAGAACATAAAAGCTTAAGAATTTCATTAACAAAATGTATTGATTTTATAATTTAATATAAGTTTCTCATAAATTCTAGACATAGCTATGTATAGCTCTCTCTCTCACCGACAGTGGTGTCTGAGTTGAACCAATCCTTGACTTCCACTCCCCCTCTCATCCAAACCTCTGGCGCCGATTAACTCGCTAACAATAGGGATTAAAAACTTAAATGATATCAAAAACTTGTATGAATTGGTTTGCATTTGAAATCGCACTCTCTCTCTCTCTCTACCATACCCTACCACATAATACCCTAGCATAACCCTCCCTTAACTCAGACATTGGCGTACTTTTTATACATAATAAATAAAATACATATTTTTACTCTCAATCGCATTGTTTGCATTTTGGAGAAAAACTATTTTTATATCCGAGAAAAAATGAATACATTTTTACTCTCTATTTGTTAAGCATTATAATAATATTTTGTATTCAATTCTCTTCATACCATTCATTCCTACATATGTTTATTGATTTAAAATTCCTGACAAAAGCACTCTAAGAATATTCTGTAGCAAAAAAATATTAAAAATAAAAAAAAATTATAAACAATTTATTGAATTAAACCAAAATACTAACCATGCATATTTGAATTTCATTCACAGATATAATCGCATTATTAGCTGACAATAGTTGGCCACAAATACATCACAATTATTTTGAGCGCCTACACCACAGTGTAGACAACACACTATTGACGGACAATAATCATAACCATAATAGTCATAATAGTTGCCATAATAATCAGTTGCTATTGAGAACTCATTTACTCGGCTACTGTTCCCCACAACGGCATCAGTGGTGGCGGCGGTTGGGCTCTCACCTCAGGATCACTGCAGAATGCCTCACAAGGGTATGCACTCATCCCTATACCATAACACCGGTACACCCAACCATACTTACCACTTATTTATCATACACTTTTCATTTAGTTTTATTATTGTACTAGCTTATAATTAAGAATATTCTTGAATTACTTGGTAGTAGTAGCAAGTATTTCATATAATAAGCGTTAATATGATTATATCATCAATAATGCTATGATTACTATAAGTAATAAATTAATTTAATAAATAACATTATTTTGTAAATATTTATATTATCGCCATGCTAACTTTTAAAATTATCACTTTATGATAGAAAATATTTTTCATTACATAGAGTTTTTCAATTAAAAGCTAAATATTTGAGATAATACTCGCTAACAATAGGGATTAAAAACTTAAATGATATCAAAAACTTGTATGAATTGGTTTGCATTTGAAATCGCACTCTCAATTGGATGTCTGAAAATGACTTTTAGGCAAAAATACTTTTTACGGACAAAAATATACTCAAAAATATATGAATAGCCGAAAAAGTGTAAAACGCTTTATATTACGATCCCTTTTGTGCTGGATTATTATTATTATCATTATTGCAATCATTTAATATTGAAAATGTGAAAAACGAGATATCGATAGCCCGTTGTGTTAACAATAGTCCCCATTGTTAGTCAATGAACTGAATCCACTACTCAACTCCCGGTGCTCTCTCTCTCTCTCTCTCTCTCTCTCAAGTACACAATGTAACATAACTTATTATATAAACCAAAATCTAAATCCAAAACTCAATCTAAAGGCCAAAAGTGAATACAATTTTCTGTATGTATTTCACTGTCAATGGTATAGCCTTTCCATTCACTCTATTCCTAAGCCATAGTTTTTGACTTAAATTATGATAAATAATGCAATGAATAGTCTCGTGTCGGCTATACTATGGCTATATGTTTGAGATCCAAAACAAGCAATTCATAGCAATATTATACATCGTGTATAATACTATGCATTTGTAATTAAATTATTTTTACCCAAATGTTTATTAAATTATTATTGAAATTCATATTTACACTAATATTTCTCTCATTCATTCATATCTCAATCCCATTCCTCCCTATTCTCCCATATTTTCTGTGAATAATACACATCTATTGCATAATCCGATTGTGTATAAAATAATTATTAATTTTTCAAAGTTTAGTCACTATTTTCATAATCAAATGGTGAGAAAATCAAGTCTAAAAGTCTAGGAAATGCAAACAAATCATACATAATATGTTTGGTATCTAATAATTTAATCGCAAATATAACTTGTATATTGCATTTACAGTAAATATTTTATGGTTTAATTTAGTTATTAGTTATTTAAATTCATTTAATTTCAGAGAGATTAAATTATCAAGATTCAACGTAAATATATTCACGATTCTGTGTATCAAATTTAAATATCAAACTCCTAATTGCAATACAATTTAATTAACACTAAAAATCCACAATAATTTGAATTCATAATAAATATAAACCGTAATTCAATTATTAAATTGTCTATAAAATTATACCTGATTAAACGCGTAAACCTAATACTTACAACTATAACAAATTTATATCAAAACAAAATTAGGTTGATTATAATAAAGTGAACTAGAACATTTTTACATACAATTTACTTTGCATTCAACGCTATATTCACACAGAAATTCATTGATTGTGTGATACAAGCGATGTATTGATTGACGAAAAATAATATTCAGGAAATATTTTGTGCCTAAACTATAGCCTTGTGTACAACTATTGTACGGTATGTCAGTGGCATAGTATAGCACATTGAGAATACAGGGGCTCTGAATGCATGTCAGACTCCAATGTATAGTATGTCTAATATATATGACAAGAGATGCTAATAGAATGAATGGAAAGGCTATACCATTGACAGTGAAATACATACAGAAAATTGTATTCACTTTTGGCCTTTTGATTGACAACTGAATGGCGGATGTGAGCGCCGGCACATCCACGACCATCCATGTGGTGGTCGTACCGCTCACTCACACACTCGCTATTGATATATAAATACATTGTAAGCATCGACTCAAATGATAGCACCAGAAGGGAAGACATTGAAAATCATATATATATTTATAAGAGAGAGTGAATGGATGCCAAGGAATGGGAGCTCGAGAATAATGTGCCGAATATTAGATATTTGTTAGCTTTCAGTGCAAATGTCTGTCCGTTTGATGGCTTAACAATAATATCACTCAACAACTAGTAGTTAAGGGTTTCGACACAATTTGTATTGACATCAAAGGCCTGACTGGAGAGAGAGAGAGAGAGAGAGAGAGAGAGACTTTTAGTACACAATGTAACATAACTTATTATATAAACCAAAATCTAAATCCAAAACTCAATCTAAAAATCCAAATAACTCTTTATGTATTGATATTCTAAACCCATGATTAACTGTAACCCTAAATCCCTGACCAACACATGCTATCCATACACACATAGAGCACTGGGATCTGTGATAATCTTCAGCGACTGTTCCCTTCATTTGAATCCTGTAGTGAACACAAACAGGTGATCCACACAACTGTCAGATAATGTAATGCAATGACAACATTATATGCCATCAAATGTCTATCAAACACAATAACAACATCACAATCAGTTGTCAGTGTATTGTGTGTTATGTGGAGGAGAGAGAGAGAGAGAGAGAGAGAGAGAGAGAAAGTGTTGAACACAGTGTTAATCACATGTGTCCACACATTTGTACAGTTAATTCCGAGTGAACGCACCAAAGGTTATATGCCTTTAAGCCACTCATATGTAATGCTGTGGTTATAGACAGACATTGTTTGGCAATAAATAATTTCAATTATATTTCCAACACTAAACCAATGGTGCGTTTACTACACACTTCATACATACACCTCATACCCCTTACTACTCCTACTTCCATGTCCAGCAAAGTTGTGGTCACTTTCCCACACGTTTTAACACCCGCTTTTCAATGCGTGTATATATTTATAGTAATCATAGCATTAATTAGTTGTTAAAAAACAATTTATCGTTACATTAGTCACAGCTATCTATCGATTTCTATACGCAAAACATAGCTTTTATGACACCGTATACTAAACATAACTATTATTTATACCCAACGATCCAGGTCATTCGGGCATAAACCAATTGGGCGGCGTATACGTCAACGGACGGCCACTGCCCGACTCGACGCGACAAAAAATTGTCGAACTGGCCCACAGTGGCGCCCGACCCTGCGATATATCCAGAATACTACAAGTACGTGGGGAACTACACCCTAAAAATTGTCACCCACTTATGTAATCAACATATATTTACATCCAAACAGGTGTCCAATGGTTGTGTATCCAAGATATTGGGCCGGTATTACGAGACGGGTTCAATAAGGCCCCGGGCGATCGGGGGCAGTAAGCCCCGGGTGGCCACCAACGACGTGGTCAGTAAGATAGCCCATTATAAGCGCGAGTGCCCCTCCATATTCGCCTGGGAGATCAGGGACAGGCTGCTGTCCGAGGGATGCTGCACCAATGATAACGTACCATCCGTAAGTGACCCTCATCACTTCAATATACACATTATATAACGCTGTTTACCGCTTATGTATTATTGAGTTATATATACTCTTTTGATTAAATACTCAATGCGTGGAGTTTTCAATCCAATTGAAAGCTATTGCCGCACGAAATGCACGCTTAAAACACATAGCGTTTAGATATTCAGTGGTTTTTGATCTCATGGATAGACCCAAAAAAGCAATCAATTAAATTGAATGTTAATACTTGTGAGCACTCCTATGTTTGTGCGAGTGTTAGGTGGGCGCCCATCAGCCATATGAGTAAGTGATGGGAGACGACAACCACTGCCACAATCACTACCACTAAACTCATCACTACATTAGTGGCCGCAGAATAATGTTGTTATGTATTCATTGAATATATTTGTGTGTGTTTTGTGAGTGCGAAACACCACTTCGTTTCGATGAACAACAAATTGAGAGTCAATTTCTTTGGACACATTGCTCTCTCCAGCTCTCTCTCTCTCTCTCTCTCTCTCTCTCTCATGGCTCTCAGTATGTGTTTTTGCCAACAACTGTGCGAAAATTTGGGGAACCAGTAGCTAAACTGTAGACAAATTTGCTTTGTGTGCCAATACATCTATTAACGAGTAGTCATCACTAGTATTAGAGAGAGAGAGAGAGAGAGAGAGAGAGAGACCTGAAAACTTTTCGACTCTCGCTATATATCTCTCTATTAACCGTCAAATATATACGTGTATTAGTGGTAGTCGTGTATAACTCTTAACTTATTCAATACCCTTAACATCAGACAGTATTGGCAGTCAATGAGAGCACTGGTAGCTCAGTATATTCACAGCAGTCAGTAAGTGGCGAGTGTTACACAGAATTAGGGCCATTCACCAGCACTGCCAGAATTGGCGGTTAAGCCAATTTGCGAGACCCACACGAGATTTGCAATCGGTGTGTGTATGCGATATGCCTGTGCCATGAGCGCCGGCATATCACATAAATACAACTCTATTACCCCGAAAACAAAGCATACAATCTATGCTAATATCATCAAAACCACAGCATTTGATGATTTCATTGCTGACTATATTTGACTCACATTTTAGACATTCTTTGTCGTGTGAAACACACATACATTTGAACGACAGTCCAGTGCCCGACTGTCGGTGCCATACGGATAGGGATATCGTATGTGTGTTTTTGACACTCAATAATCGCATTATATTTCATTACAACAGGACATAAATATTCAGTGAATTTCGCGTAAAATATGTTTAATATGTTTAAGATATTTAACAAATATTTTCGTGTTTTGTATGTTTGGCTCCCATTGTGTTCACAACTCGTATATCTAATGAGCCAAACATTCATTAATTAATCATTAATAATGTAATTTTGTTTAAAAGCCTAATTTTCGTTTCTAGTTATAAGTTTCAAGAAAGTTTAATAATGTGTTTAAAACATCTATTTTTGCATTATATGCATATAATCTGCAAATTTGGCACATTTTATCATAAAATTGGTGTAAAACCAGCGTATAATTCATGCTCTCTCTCTCTCTCTGACTTTTTTCTATTCCTTATTCTCGAGAAGTCATTGAATGCAGCACTCATTCAGTGATAATGTTTTTGTCGACCCGTTTTTGATGGCAAACCGTTTAGAAGAGTGTGTGAGTCAGTCCTTACAGAGTATATGTCACTAACCATTCAATGGCTGAGAGAGAGAGAGAGAGAGAGAGAGAGAGAGAGAGAGAGAGAGAGAGAGAGCACATAACCTCTTGTACTGGGCTATCGATAAGCCATTGAAGTCCCACAATAGCTCTCAGTGTTTAGTTGTCACGCATTGTGTTATGTTTTTGGCGATACAGATATGTGTGACAACACACCCGGTGCTGCTGGAGCTGCCCGACCACTACTGCCATATACCATAGCCTTTCATATTTTTGGTCCACAATTAATATTTTGGTGAAAAAAGTTTTTATTGTTGTGTTTAGCGGCTGAGAGCGCCGATAGCTTTTGACTGAACACTAGCTCCGGGAGCCCATAAAAGTTGCCGAAATCTATGGCATAGAAAAAGTCAGACCAAAAGGTCACATACGGTGTACTAACACAACCATTGCATTCACAAAGTCTGGCCCTAAATATGCATTTAATTTCGTATAAATGCTGTGAAATTATATTCCCTTTAAAAGTCGGACACAAAAAGTCAATAGTATTTACTAAACGTTTGGCAAAAGTGTCATTAAATCACAAATAAAATCCAATTATTTACACAAATCAATTAAAAGTCTACATTTTTGATCGCTATTTGCAATGCAATTTATATAATATTTTAATGTTACAAAAATAATTTAGCAAAAGTTAAGTATATTATTAGCTAGCCTAAAAATTATTTTGAAATCCTTTACAATATTATTCTCAATACGATTCTCAAGTGTTTATCATATTCTATGCAATTCCTAATGAGATTCTGTGATAACTATCATAAATTTAACACAAATACAGTCATACAGTATTCATAGCAAACACTTGCAATTAGTTTCGTGTATCAAACACTTGAAAACTATGTTTGACATCCAAAACATAATCCACAATATATTGTGTCATATTTTCGGCGGGAGTTACGCGAGGGGTGTCTATCGGTCGGTAGGGAACAGGACTTTAATCCAGTGCTGACTGAGTAGTCACTTGAGAAAGAGTGGTGCAGTCATTGAGTACATACACTGTCTGATGACTCAATTGGATTAACCTTTCTTTTCGGCATCAGAGGAATGGGATTAAGTTGTATGTCATCGGCATATGTTTAGGTGCGAAATGCACTGACACTCTCCACTGTATGTCCATAATATACCAGCGCCTGTACGCCATAAAAGAGGCTTTGCATACAATAGCGATGAAGTATTTTTAACGACCAGTTCCTTAACAGCCCGGGTATACAACGTGTCAAACAGCGAAAAAATGGGCGGACATTACCGCTGACAGTTGGGTATTGTCAACGCGCCAGGGCCCATTGTGCTGGCTCATATTGTAATAATTGGGTGATATATCACTTACCATTGCCACCGATTTTTAAATATACAACACATTTGCATCCCTATGTGCTCTCTCTCTCTCTCTCTCTCTCTCTCTCTCTCTCTCTCTCTCTCTCGCTCTCTCGCAACCAATTCTCTCTCACTTTCATTATATTCTGTGCTAAACACTAAACACAACACATTTCTCTCAATACAATTCACTAAACTATGCGCTAAAAGCAGTGCTTAAATGTTATTAATATTATTATTACTGTTATAAGTATTTTTTGACACAAGTATTTGAGTCGACGGTTCAGTTAAAGCCGTAGTCTTAAGCTTATAATCATAGAGTAGTAACACATTTAACACATCCGTACTGTACAACCAGTATAAAGACAAATATATAAATACACATATTGTGTATAGAATATATGAATATATGTATACAGATATATAACTTATATATATATATATATATATACAGGGAATGGTCGGCGGTGTTTGACACCGATATATCTTATTGATACCCAAAACGCACCCAACCCTACACTCCAAGCCCTGTAATCGTATTTTTCGGATAACTATTATTTCTCAAAACTTTTTTCTTACACACAATAACAGCATATTTTTGAAAGAGAAATTGATTTACAGTGAAAAAATAGTTGTCACCAGAAAAAAGTGATTTCATATTTTGAATGAATAGTATTTATTTCCATTCAATAGCCTATCATAACATTATCTTTGAGTATGAAAATGAAAATTCAGTTTTTAATGAAAATCTCATTTTCTATTTGCCATTATATGACACACAAAAAAGTCTTAACAAAAAAATGAAATGATTTTAATACTGAAAGTACAGAAAATCCCTAAAAACACAATAATATTCAACACAAAAAATATTATCATTTATATCGATATATTGTATGTAATGAAAGTGTTTAAGAATATTATTATAGAAATTCAATGTTTATAATAAGAATCTATGAAAATAAATATTCACATGCATTGTATTCATAGGGAATACATTATGAATGAATGTAATGCCAGTGCTTTTAATCGCATAATAAGCTAAACAATCGTTTCAATAACACAATCAAAAACTATAAGAGAGAGAATGGGAGCTAAAACTTATATTCAACTCCAAGTACTTAATCTCTCTCTCTCTCTCTCTCTCTCTCTCTCTCAATGACTTTTATATCAATTGACAATTCATTGGAGGGAATAGTAATTGAATGCAAAGTGTTATCATATTTCTAATTATAATCAATTAAATTAACTATAATTTTATAAATAATTAATATCAATAATAAATTCAGTAATACTGTTTTTAGTATAATACTAATATAAAAGAATTTCTCTCTCTCTCTCTCTCTCATCTAATGTCTGGTATGTATTGTGAAAAGTCAAACGCACATCCATTCTGCATAGGGATGGGATCAATATAATCGATGTCTAACACACATATACACTGTGAAAAGTACCAGAGATGGCCAGGGAGTAGTGGTTTTCACGTCAAACACACACACAATAATTGCTGACTACAAAAACAATTGTCGCACAAATCATATACCATATCACCATGCTTAATTAATTGCATCTAAAATCACATAACTTAATCACATACCTAGCTAGCTTAATCGCCATACAGTACACTTAATAAACCCCAAGAGTTTTAATAGTAGTTAATTGTAATTACCCTGCTCACTACTACCACTCTATGATCTCGCAATGATAGGACGCTTACGTAATGAACGCCAAACTATTTCTCTCATACATACTGTTCCCTCCAATTCCTCTCTCATCTCATTGTGAGCCCAAAAATTCTGGTCTCGACTCGACTTTCCAGACAAACCCTGCGTTCAATTCGCTGTTCATCTCAACTGTTCATCACTTTCTCTCTCCATTCTCTCCCTATTCTTGATGTGCCGGCGCTCTCACTGTCACAGAGAGCACTGGTAGTCAGTCTCATCGCCCGTTCCCTATCATTCATTCACAGTATCTCTCTCTCTCTCTCTCTCTCTCTCTCTCTACATGTATTCTTAATCATAGAATATTCTAATCGTTACAAACAATACAATTCTTTCGTGAATTAAGGAATCGTTAATTAGTGCTAAGATTCTGTGATTTATGAAGTTATTAATGTATAAATTCTCAACTGTTCATCACTTTCTCTCTCTCTCTCTCTCTCTCTCTCTTGTACTCAATTGTGTTATTCATTATATATTGTGTTCTCGCAGTCAGTAATGAACACACAATTGTTGTTACAGTGAATGTCAGCGACAATGTTGTGATCGCAACACAACTCTTATAATTCATTTTTCCTGTTAATAGTCATGTAATACCAGTGCTCTCTGGCATACACTCCCCCTCTCAGCACAACATAAATTATAATATACTGTATATTCTTAACGCATGTATTCTTAATCATAGAATATTCTAATCGTTACAAACAATACAATTCTTTCGTGAATTAAGGAATCGTTAATTAGTGCTAAGATTCTGTGATTTATGAAGTTATTAATGTATAAATTCTCAACAAATTACTGCCAAAACATAACTATATATTGACTGCAAATCATTGCAATTGTTTGCGAAACTGAAAGCCATTTGTGAAGTAAACTAATTCACCGAAAGTGTAGCGAAATATACAATAATAAACACATTTTAAACGATCCTAAATGTAAGGCACGTCACACCACCACTGCCTAAGACTAATGACCAGGGAGCTTTTGACTCTCTCTCTCTCTCTCTCTCTCTCTCTCTCTCTCTCCCAATCGTTTCGGGGTGAAACAAACCGCACAATAAATATAATATACAATTCGATACATGCGTTAAAAGTACAATATTTTTCTCGTGAAAGAAAGCTAAACGTAAAAATTGAATGAAAAAAATAATATAATAGACGAGAGAATTGAATATAAAATAGGAGGCGAAGGGGACAGGGATTGTACGGCTCGACCGAAACCAACCGCTTTAGGGCTTATGTATTGTGCGTTTGGGTCGACAACACGTTTCTCACAAAAAAATAGATTTCACTTTTAAACGATATGTTAGATTAGGACACGTAGTGGACAGTCGTGTCGTTAATTGTTTACCTATTTATATGTTAACTTCATAATTGTATTGACACTCTAACTTACCAAGCTAGTTATTTGCCTATAATCTGAGACCATTTATAACTTATTTATAGAAAGGATAGCATTATGATAGAAATATACACACAATGCTTAATGTATTTAACGATTTAAATACTGTATTAAAAATATGTTTAAATAAATGCATTACAAGTCCTGTCGACGCCATATCCCTATGAGAAACAAATGGCAGTTCCCCTCAAACCCATACAACCCGTTCTTATTCTCAATGGAAAAATGTGACAAAAATTTTTCGCTTAGAGTTTGTATACATTTTTTCATACATAAAGAGAGCATACAATCAATCCATTTATTATAGGGTAGAGAACAGTGGCGTAAGACTAAAGACATATAACTTTATTGAACTGTAAAAATCCAATTTCGACTCGATTTGCATTACAATACAATTCAGTCTGTAGTCTCTCTCTCTCTCTCTCTCTCTCTCTCTCTCTCTCTTCGCTACTTATACTCTACTCTAACGCTAAAACATTTCGATTTATAGATGAATATCAGATTTTTTTGACGTTAATATCAATGCCAATGGTTGCGAGAAAATAGTTGATTTAATTGAGACATAAATGCACTCATGTTTTGCATACATTTATCACAACAAATCTAGTTCAGATAACCATGCTGGCAAATTTTAAACATCATTATTTATATACAGTATATACATTTACGATTCAATAAAATAAAAATTTACTAACCATGTTTAACACTAAAATATTTTGCTAACTAGGGAAAAAATAATTTTAATATACTTATGACTATTTAAAATAAATTTAATTGTACAAGTAATACATGTAATTGTTTGTATAATAAATGATTTTTATATTAGCAATGTTGGTGTGCGTGAGCCCCGGGTGTCTACCGACCAGTTCATACCAAACATAGCAGTGATTTGTGTTAATAAAGGGCACAAAAATACCGCAAATACTTTGCATCGCAAATACATAAACATAACAACAGAAAAACACACACTCTCTCTCTCTCTCTCTCTCTCTCCGCTACTTATACTCTACTCTAACGCTAAAACATTTCGATTTATAGATGAATATCAGATTTTTTTGACGTTAATATCAATGCCAATGGTTGCGAGAAAATAGTCTATTTAATTGAGACATAAATGCACTCATGTTTTGCATACATTTATCACAACAAATCTTGTTCAGATAACCATGCTGGCAAATTTTAAACATCATTATTTATATACAGTATATACATTTACAATTTAATAAACCATGTTTAACACTAAAATATTTTGTTAACTAGGGAAAAATAATTTTAATATTCTTATATTAATATTTTTAATGACTATTTAAAATAAATTTAATTGTACAAGATTTACATGTAATTGTTTGTATAATAAATGATTTTTATATTAGCAATGTTGGTGTGTGTGCGTGAGCCCCGGGTGTCTACCGACCAGTTCATACCAAACATAGCAGTGATTTGTGTTAATAAAGGGCACAAAAATACCGCAAATACTTTGCATCGCAAATACATAAACATAACAACAGAAAAACACACAAAACTATTTGCCACGAAAAATATTAATCAAAACCAAAGTCACAATTATTTTAAGCGTCGAGTGATTAATGCATTTCACGCGAAAACGGCTTTCCTATGAATTCCTGTCCAAACATCGCAACTATTCACACAATTATTTCACTATTAATAGTCCACTCTATGGGTCACATCCATAGAAAACTTACAGAATATTACACAGAATTCACGGAATTATCGCTAAAAACGCCTAAAATTCTTAATCCAAGTCTAGATTACCCCCAAAATTTCACGACTAATCCTTAATATGTTATAATCCATGCGTAGGTGTCGTCGATAAACCGGGTCCTCCGTAATCTCGCGGCTCAAAAGGAGCAACAGACCCATTCCCAGGCTGCCGACGCTGTCTACGATAAGCTCCGTATACTCAACGGCCAGAGTTGGCCCCGACCCTCGCCCTGGTATCCGGGAGGGGCTGCCTTTGGTGGTATACCAGCGCATTGTGTGCCTACCGTTCCGCCCCCGACTACCATTGAAAATGGCAACTCTCACCATAAAAAAGGTTTGCATTCACTCATAGGTATTACTAGTGTTCATATAAATACATATTCTTATGATAAACATAATCATTGTATTCAATACGAGTGTATATCTCATAAGCCTATTAACGCTGAATTGAATACAGATTTTAAGTATAGTCTGAGAAAAAGTTGTCATAATTTACATGATTTTGAGGCCAAATGTATGTAAACATAGATCGTAACAAACACTCGTATTATTTAACAGGTGTAGACATATGAGTAAATAATATCCTACTGTATATTTATATCAATATTTGATAGTTAATATTTATGGCTATAGTTATTCCATACAAAACATACAGTAGTTTAGTAATATTATTTTATTATTAGAAACTGTAAATATATTTTTTGACATATTAAAATATATTATGCTATTTGATATTTAAATAATTGGATTTGACAAATACATGGAATTAATATAATAAGTTTTATATTGGCTTAAATAAATAAATAATTTTATTCTTACTCGTTAGTATTTCTTAACTATATTTAATTAGTAAAATAACTTATAATCAATTAAATTAACTATAATTTTATAAATAATTAATATCAATAATAAATTCAGTAATACTGTTTTTAGTATAATACTAATATAAAAGAATTTCTCTCTCTCTCTCTCTCTCTCTCTCTCTCAGTCTCTCTCTTATGCAACAAAAATATGACACAATATCTATACAGAATACTAGTGCCTTTGTATTACATATAATATGTATTACAGGGTCCTTATCAGGTACTTCTGCATGAATAGTCAGTATAAGTCAAATGGACGTCACCATCGAGAGTGACCCCAAAGAAAGTGCCGGTGCTCTGTGAATGTCCACAAATAGATAACAGACACACCAGTAATACCAGTCCCATTGAATAGGGACACGCTTTGACCATAAATAACATTATGACATAACAGCCCAAAAATGATTTTCATTACATTTTTTTCGTCTGATATATACTTCTCTCTATAAAAACGCTTTTGTATACCAAAAGTGTACAAAAAATATATAAAAAGCTTTTCATATAAAAAAAAGTTATTTTATTCAAAAAAAATATATTTTGTAAAAAGTCTTATCGCCAGAAAAAAAACTTTACACTTATTTGTTAGAAATTTTTAGTGAAATAAAAATTTTTATTTTGCAATCATTTTACGCGAAATTTGTGATATATTTTGCACACAAATTCTTTACGTGTTTTGTAATAAATTTATACGGCAGAATATTCTTATATAACATTATTGTTTGTAATGAGAAAATTAAACACAAAACCATTTATTAATAACTACAAAGTATTACTTTTGTATTTATTTACTTATGATTTTTTGCTAGAATACCATAAAAGACAAAAAGGGAGCAAAAAATTTAATTTTCATTATATGACTCGCGATTTACAGTCGAGAGGACAGGCATGTCATGGCATAGGGGCTGACATTCATCTCATTTCAAACAAATATATATCTTATATGTATTACTAGAATATGAGAGAGAAATGTAAGAAATTTTTTCACACTTCGCTATCTCTGCGACTCAAAGCAATTGATATTTGAGAGACAAAAGTTGACAGGGTGGAAATTAATAATACCCGTTACCCTAGTGCACAGCTACCAGTGCCACACAACAACAGCACTGGTAGCTCCAGACATACACTAGTGATGGCATTCTCTGCTCGCAAATAAGAAACTCATTGAGGCGTCCATTCATTACTCAAACAATTCTGTTATTCATCTCTCAGTCTCTCTCTCTCTCTCTCTCTCTCTCTCTCAGTCTCTCTCTCTC
>CAJPVJ010000428.1:0-25530 GCA_905397405.1 Oppiella nova
GCTACCTGTGCCGAGCTACCGGTGCTCTAATCAAGTAGTCTCTTCGTGAGAATACATAAAAGCAAAAACCATAGTTGAGGTTCAAAAATATTTTTGATATCAATATTGGTTGTTGAGAATTTAATTTTTAAGCTACAAAATCTACCTCGCAAAACTTTGTACGAAACCTAATATTATAGACAACAAGGTAACTATATATGCAGTGCATAATTTCTACAGTATTTACAGTATCTCTAACATTACTAATTGTTAATGCTCAACAACTTTGTACTAGGTAATCACAAATTCTTTATATTAAGGACATGGCATCTAAACGAGTCTCTTATCAAGATATTTGAAAAAGGTGTATCAAATAATTTTTTGATAATAAAGCAACGTTTCATTTGGATATACATACGAAATATTCATTTGCATTCGCATGAAATGCTAAGTGAGCAAGATGCTGCTAAGCTTGGTAGTCATCAAGGATTTAATCACACGTTCATTATATCGAAAACAGTGAAATCCTATTTACCTAAACCGTACGGAAAGTGTAGTTCATATGACGGGAGTACTGGTAAACAACCATTTGGTGCCGGTTCCCTATCAAAAGACCTAATGATCAAAAGACCTAATTTTGATCAAAAGACCTAATTTTGATCAAAAGACCTAAAATTGATCAAAAGACCTAATTTTGATATCGAATATCGGATTAAAGACAAAATGCAAAAAAAACCGACTACAATCCGATATTCCCTTATATAGTCATCTTTTGTTCAAAATTCATTATTTTGATAAATTTTAGGTCTTTTGATCAAAATTAGGTCTTTTGATCAAAATTAGGTCTTTTGATCAAAATTAGGTCTTTTGATCAATTTTAGGTCTTTTGATCATTAGGTCTTTTGATCATTAGGTCTTATGATCAACTACCATTAATTGCACATGCATTTTAATTTAATAATATAAGTTTATTAATAAAATTTATATGAAATTCCATGATTTTAATATTGGGCCACTTTTTAAAATCATTGTTTTAAATAGGCTATATTTTTTTCAATGTAATTCAATATAGTCTAAAATTGAACATATTATGTGTGTGTTTGCGTCAATTGAATATAACGTGATACTTAATTCATTACAATATTGTGGGCAGGAGGGCGCTACAAATTATTCTTTGCCCTCCACGTCCCTGCCTGTCAACCAATGCTTCACCACCAGAGTTGCCAAGAGTTAACGTTAACTTTTATGTTTTAATTGTTCCCTAATTGTAAAGGGGTTTATCCGCAATTTGTACGCAATAGCACTTATAAACTAATAAATATTACGCTCAATTAAACCCTTTTGTGAACAACGGGCACATGTCTGTTGACCACTTCGAGCGGCCGGCCTGTAATGGTGACGGGGAGTTACATATGAGTGGGCAGTTAGACTGACTCACTATCGCCTAATTTACTTTGATTGCCATATTTTAACATTAATACCAGTCATAATGTACTCAATTATACAGTAAATTATTCTCACTCTGATGTCAATGGCTCTCTCTATGCTATACATTCATTGTATTTCCGGCACTGGATAAGACATGGCACAAGAATCTCGTGTCCAGCACTGGAAAATATCGTAGCCCCGCATTCAAGGCACCTGGAGTTAGCGACAGAGCCGGTGACCTGGATGTAAGTAATAAATGAACTTAAGAAAAACAATCCTAACCGTTGAAGTTATTGTTGGTTAAGCGCCCCGAATAGAGCCGATAGAGTTTAACTGAGAATCGACGGCTTCGGCAAAACGGACAAACATTTCATCGAAAAAAAATTTAAAAGTTGCATGGAGCGTAATTTATCGTAATTTACACTGTCAAAAATATTTAACGTAACTTTCAATTACAGTAAAACTCAATTCAAGAATATTAAATAATATTGCTTATAATTTTGTTAGTAAAAGGCATCTGTTGAAATATTGTTCTCAAAACATTCAAGAATTTACACAACGACCGAAATCAATTGGATAATAAACATGTAAAAAATTAGTTGTCATTCTATTCCTATATGTTCGTTCAAACTCTAATGAAATATATTCAGATTCTTCTGATTCTGATCAGGGAAATGATAGTTACATTGAAATTATAACTAATTATAACTTTTATTCTTATGGCAATTATATTAATGTCATAAAATAAAAATTTTGTTAATTTTGCCTTATTTTAGATAAATTACGCTAAACCGTAATATTACGTAAAATTACGCCTAATTGTGCATGGTTAGTTTAGTTACATTCGATGTCGTGATAAGAGGCTACTGAAACAGATTGCTAAGTGCTACCGCATTACAATATATAGCCCTAAACTAAATTAATTTTTCAGTTAGCATACGTGGCATTGACATACCGTATATTCATAACCCATTCATTGATATATCGTATACATTGAATTGAGTGAATTTATTTAATAGAAATATTGCACTATTGTGTGTTTTAATAAATCATTAGTTATATTACTGTTTGAAACAATGTTTGTCCGCAAACTTGCTGTAATACTATTAACACTTTTTGTTATGCTTGGTGTATTGGAAAAAGTATGCATTGTACAATTCATTGATACAAAAAAATTAATATAAATATATGAATACTTATATCCTCTACATTTATACATTAAGAACAATATTCATTATATCTGAAAGACCAATATGAGATGAGCCTTTGAAAAATTGCTTTTATTTCTTCATGATACATTGCTTTTCTGTAAAGTTTGAAAATTATCAAGTTTAATATAAGTAAATTTCAAACTTTACAGAAAAGCAATGTATCATGAAGAAATAAAAGCAATTTTTCAAAGGCTCATCTCATATTGGTCTCTCAGATATACAATTTATATAAATGATATATTATTTTATTATAATATATGCAAATAACCCCCGAATTAGGTTCAAGGACAAGATGAATGGGGCCCTTATTACGCTGATGGTGGGGCCCTTGATTACGGTGATGGTACTGGTGATGGTGGGGCCCTTGATTACGCCGATGGTAGGGGTGATGGTGGGGTACTTAACTTCGATGGTACGGGTGATGGTTTTGGCCGTCATATGAAATAAATTGGCAATTCAATATAATGACAAATTAATATGAACAATAAAATAGAGTAATTTAACAATTTTAGTCTTATCTTGTTCATTTTTGCTATTATCATTTCAATTTTACCCACATTAAAAGTAAAGGGATATGTTACAAAACCACATTTAATACTCCACAAGTAGTCCCCCCACCCCCGCCTTCTAACGGGTTTCTCAAGAGGTCTGCCGCCTATAGCCCTCATAAATAGGTGCCGACATTCAAGTTGCTCATCGGTTATACCAAAATTGTGCTTGTCAGTTTATTTTGATTTTTGGACTTGTTAATTAATCGTAAATGATTAGTTTATTTATGTCTTATTTTTCGAAATGATAATAAATTAAATATTTTTATCATAATAAGCTGTCACTAATTATAATATTTTTTAATACTACTTATATACAGTACAGTATTAATATTAAATTAATATTAAATCAAAATAATAAAATACGGCATACAAAAACATTATAATAAAACTTATAAACAAAAATTAATTCTTTCAAAGTTTTAATAAAAAGTGGAATATATACAGTGGATAGCAATAACTAGCGCATAGTTTACAAATTGTTTTAATAGGTACTAGCTCGTTCATAAATATATTGTACAAACTTAAAATTTCAAAAAGTTTTATAATAAACTAATTATTAATTTAAAATAATTTTATTATTGATATTCTGAATTAGTTATGAAATAATTATGTGCAGAGAATATAGTTATTAAAAGTTTTGAAATATTAAAATAATATATACTGCATATTATTATTATTAAGAATATCATTATTGGTATAAATAGTAAAATTTTCATAAAATATAAATAAATAAAGTTATAGAAAACATTATAAATATAAAGTAGGTTAATAAGAATTTTGAAATTCTTTACTAAAGAATATTTTTAAAAAAGTGCGATATTATAAAACTACAGTATTTACGGTAAGGTATATAAATATTTTTATTACTATGTTTTATAATGTTTCCATTTAAAAATTTATTTAATGTGATATGATGCATTGATTTGCTATTGATTAATCATTGTCAATGATAATTAGCAGTGATTAATCAATAACAGATCAATATAATGTCAATTAAGCTTATAATATAAAATACGGCACATTTAAATATAATACAAATGTACATTTAAATTATGTATGTTGTTTATAAAACAAATTCATAATATTATTCAACATAGAAATATTTAAATGTTTTTATTTAAAAATATTTATTTTATTAAAAATTAAACATCATTGATAACCTCATACAAGTTAGTTAACCTAGTATAAAATGTATTTTAAATGTATAAAAAATATGTTTGTTAAAGTTATATCAAAATTCTTATTAAACTATATTTATCGGAAATTTAATCATTTATTTCACGACAACAGTGTCCATAGGATTAACATGGCTTTGGATTTGACGGGGTTTGAAGTATTTGAAAAGTATTGTACAGAACACTACTGTTTAGTGTCACCAGGTTTTGGGGCATACGTCGAAAACCGGACATTTTCCCGAAGTAATTGGAAACGTATTGTTTTGTCAATACTATTAAATGTAGTGTACCTAGTTAATTTATGCAGCTATTTGATTGTGTCATATTATAATACTGAATGGATATATGGGTTCTATGGTGGCCTTTTCCTAACTTCACCCAGGCCAGATATTATAGCCATTTTATTTGCATTAATATTTTTATTGCAACTTTCAATTCGTAAGTATTAGATTTTAATTATATTTTTTATAAAAATATTAATTTAATTTAGAACATAAAACTAAATATAAATAAAAGTTATAACTTGGTTATTTTAGAATTGTTAAAAAATAATTTTTAAATTAAAAATAAATAAATTATACATTTAATTATTTAATTATATAAAATGTACACTAATAAAATTAAATATAAAATGTTTTATTTAATTTCAGATACAGCGAATATGTTACTAGAAAACAATCATTCAATGACCATGCTAATATTTTTGAACGATTGCATATCAAAACCTCAGAAATTACTGGTCAAGTCTCATTATTTGACCAATATGTACTCGCTGGCAAATAAGTCCATAAAATTGACAATTATATCAGCAAGATCGTTAACAGTATCATCAGTAATTGGTGGCTGGGTAATGGCATACCTTTCTTATACAAAGTTTAATTATGGCTTAATTAATTCACTGTTCTGGAACAGTTTAATTACAATTCACATATATAATTCAATCCCACTTTTATTCATAATGACCGAGCTTATATACCTGACTACAACATATTGTCGGCTATGTTTTAAGCAAGTGATTGCAAAATTTGATAATTATCTAAAAAATCGTTTAAATACAAAAAATAAATACATTTACCTAGAAAACTGTATTAGGGAGTTTAATGATTATTGGAAATTAGTAACCGAGTTAAATATTAGGTTTCGTACAAAGTTTTGCGAGGTACGATTTATTCAGCAATGGATAGAGATATTGAATATATTTTTAACCGTCAACTATGGTTTATACTTTTATGTATTCTCCCGAAGAGACTACTCGATTGGAGCACCGGTAGCTTTGCACAGGTAGCTTAAATGTACAGCAAAAACTATAAGTCCTAGAAAGACAAGCGACATATCGTTGGAAAGAGCATGAAAAATGATCGAACCCGTCTATCGGGATTTCCCTGGTAAATTGATCAATAAGGGACTGGAAGACCCGGTAAGAAAGAATTTCGAATAAAATAAAGATAAATAAAAATAAGATTAAATCTGACTAGACAATCATAATGTGCTTCAAAAGGAGATAAGTTTAGCATTTTAAACTTTTAAGATATCTTGAGAAATAACTAATCTAGGGCAAATCAAAAACCTTATGTTTTACAGATTCATGAAAATTGTTACAAATTTTGAAGTTATCTAGCTCACGTATTTATGGAGATATTTATAAAATTCCAAATTCAAATGCTATTCATTTTTTGAGTAGATCTTAATGACCTAATCAGATCTTGACTTTATCATAATTTTTGCAAAATCATGACCTACGGGGCCGCCCTGTCCCTTATTGATCAATTTACCAGGGAAATCCCGATAGACGGGTTCGATCATTTTTTATGCTCTTTCCAACGGTATGTCGCTTGAGAAAGATCCTGAATATCAAAAACGACATGTAAATTCGATGGACACGTTTCGATGGCCACGAGGTTAGGTCATCAGAGAAGCCCTCTTATGTATTTTCGTATTTGGTATCAACTGCTTTAAAAATATATTCAATATCTCTATCCATTGCTGAATAAATCGTACCTCGCAAAACTTTGTACGAAACCTAATATAATAACTTTTTATTAATGAGCTTTAATTTATATTATTAATATATGTAATTAAAAAATTAAATTATTGATTAATACCTGAAACTTCCGTTAGAAAGGGCTCGACGTTCATGAATAAGGCATCGATTAAATGATTTAAAAAGTCTTTTGATTTTACATTTGTAGTCGATTTAAATGCACATAAAATTGAAATGATTGCAAAACTTAAATAAAAACAAACCCAAACATATGAATCCAAACCATTGAACACATTGTTATTATACTGAGTCTGTGAGCGTTCAATGCCTACGATTGAGATCTGGTATGAGATCCTTGTGCACGGAGTGTACCGTAAAAATTGATAGCCTTCTTGACTTTGTGCGATATTATACAATAATATATCGGATACCTTGTTATAAAAATTAAATTGAAATAATAAACACAAATAATTAAATTAAATTGTAATCTGCAATAAAAAAATTTAAAATATATAGATAATACATTTTTCGTGAATAAATTATAAGCCCGCCCAACAACGCTGTAATCGATATAATTAGAAATGCTGACATTGCATTTAAGCCAACGATTTATTAGCTTCCACAACCAGAATGCACATGTTTGTATGTATATTTCACCCCGAGTATCCTTTTCAAACTTTAATAAAAATAAAAATAAATAAACTTTATTAAAGTAATTTCCCTTAGATCTTAAATAATGATAATATGATAATAATAATGATAATGATAATAACGATAATAATAATTACCGGTGAAAAGTTTGTTACCCTGACCGTACAGTTAAATGTGTTCACATGATTAAATTCACTTATAATCTTTTTGACATTAACCCGTTGACATTGTGTCATATTTATATAATTTGTACACTGCTAAAATTGAGTACAAGTCAAATTTTGTTATGTTAAAGTGTAAGATAAGTTATGTTTTACATTAGAGATATGATAGTCCAATTGTGGCAACAGTTTGCACTAAGCAAACGCCAAACATAAACTATTGAGTTTGTAAAATACCGTGGCCTATTTGCTAGTATATGTGAAATAAATACATCAAAATACAAACGTTTGAATAACTTATAAAACTATTTTTACTTGTCAGTGTATATCTTAATAAACGTTTTGCATTATACAGTTATTATTGAATAGGAATTAATTGATTCACTTATAATATAATTATTATTACATTAAGAATATTACATTACAATAAAGGAGATTATGAAATTGAATATTGCTATAGATATTTATATTTATACAAAATTGTGTTAAAAACCTTTTAATAACATTTTAGTTGAATAACATCTTTAATAAATATTCATATATTACTGACAATAATGAAATAGTAAGTCCTATTAATTGTAATTTAAATTCAATAAATAAGTCATTAATAAGATTCGGTGCGAGCGATGGGTTTTCAATAACAATGTCGCATCGATTTGAATGTTTTGTTTCATTGTATATAAGCCAACCCTCTTGTCCTGTCCCTCACATCCCACTCTATTGTGGCTCGCATTCTCATTAAAAACATTTTTATATTAATTTATTATTTTTTAATTATCATTAAAACTCACAATTGATTATTGAATCCCTTTTGTAGCGAAATGTCAAGAGTTTTGCGATTATAGACATAAGAGACTAAATACTGTAGAAAACATTTTTCGGTTCCGATTTATAACGGGATCTGATATTTATCTCGCAATGTCTTCACGTATTCATTGGCGTCATCCTCTCTATAGAGTAAGACATGACTTCCGGCCACCACTTTGTTTGTGACATTTTCCGAGGTTAAAACATCAGGGTACACCAGTTTTAATCGGGTTATATTACCATTACGTTTCTATTAAAATACTTTATATAGAAGTTATTGGTTGAAAACAAATAAACTACAAACCAGTTGCTGACCGGCCGCTGAGTTTTGTATGGCATAACCCGTTATGTCGTTATCATTCAACTCATTAAATGTATTGAGACGTAACTTTTTATTATCAACCAATTTGGCCAGGATAGTCGCATTACATGTCTCGTGAATGAGATGAGATACAAACGCCCAGAAAATTATTAGCAAGCTTATTTTACCATAAGTCTTGTAGGACCTGATAACTTTATCAATATTATAAATTGTAAATTAAGTATTATAATAATTTATTATTAATGAGCTTTAATTTATATTATTAATATATGTAATTAAAAAATTAAATTATTGAATAATACCTGAAACTTCCGTTAGAAAGGGCTCGACGTTCATGAATAAGGCATCGATTAAATGATTTAAAAAATCTTTTGATTTTACATTTGTAGTCGATTTAAATGCACATAAAATTGAAATGATTGCAAAACTTAAATAAAAACAAACCCAAACATATGAATCTAAACCATTGAACACATTGTTATTATACTGAGTCTGTGAGCGTTCAATGCCTACGATTGAGATCTGGTATGAGATCCTTGTGTACGGAGTGTACCGTAAATATGTGAACCCTTTTGGTGTTTGCACGATATTATGCAATATGATGTCGGTCAACTTTGTAAAAGTGTTTTAAATGAGCATGATTATTAACTATATTTGACAATTCACATTTCCCTTATTAAACATACATTATTTCCAATGAGATTTCTAGCTTTCCGGTAATCAATTAAATTAGTAATATTGAGATCACACTTAAGCCATTGATTAATGAGTTTCCACAGCCATACATAACACGAATAAAAATATTGTTGACAAGATTCATCCGTATTAATCTAAATAATTGTATAATATATTATAGTGAATAGGAAACATTTTTACATTATATTAAGAACATTGAAAAAATAATAATTACCGGAGTAAATATAAGTAGTCTTAACGTATAATTAAATGGATTCAGTTTATTTCCAAACCACAGAGGTTTATGTTTGAGCAGTATACATTTTTCCATAATTTTTTATTTATAAATTTATATAATGATATTTATACGGATTTTACTTTAATAATTTTAAAAATATTTTTTATAAATTACTAATTAAATGATAAATAATAATTATTAATTTACTAACCACTAGTAAATATTGAAATAAGAAAATATTTATTACATACTAATCATACTAAATTTTGATATGCTACATTAAAATTCAATATACTGCATAAAATGTATATTGCAAAATGCATAAAAATTAAAATAATGTTGAGTATTTTATTTCATTTGAAAAAAATATTATAATGTACTGTAGATCATTTACATAATAATAAATGCAATATAAATGAATTTATATTTTTATCTGTAAGTAAAATATTGTATCGATTGAATTAAATTAGAATTATCAATAGATTAAACTATAATAAAAGCAAATGATAGAAATTACTTTTTAAACTTTTATAGCATTTATAACTATTTAAAAGTGAAAATATAAAAAATTACTTTTAAATTGCAAAATAAATCTTTGAATCGAAAAGAAAAGTCATATATATTAAGTTAGAATCGTTATTATACACAATAATACTGTATTATGAATCAAATTTTCAATAATTTAAAAGCAATTTTATATATTCAGTACAACTTTCCGATACTGTTAACAACATCGAAATAGTGAGTCCAATTAAATGTAATTTAAATGCAATAAACAAGTCATTAATGTTTAACACTCTGTGGGGTCGATGGGCTTTCAGTAGTAATCTCTCGTCGATTTGAATATTTTGTTTCATGTTATATAAGTCAACCCTCTTGTGGTGTCCCCTCACATCAGACTCTATTACGGCTCGCATTCTAGTTATGAAAATATATTCAATATAGTTATCTAATAAATTTTTTTAGTTTGTTTTCAAATTATTAAGAGGCTTTAAATACAGTGTAACTCACAATTCATTGAATCTCTTTTGTAGGTTTAAGTGCAATGTTTTGTGATTATAAACATAAGACACTAAATAGAAAAATAATTTCTCGGTTCCGATGTATAACGGGATCTGATATTTGTCTCGCAATGTCTTCACGTATTCAATGGCGTCGTCCTCTCTATAGAGTAAGACATGACTTCCGGCCACCACTTTGTTTGTGACATTTTCCGAGGTTAAAACATCAGGGTACACCAGTTTTAATCGGGTTATATTACCATTACGTTTCTATTAAAATACTTTGTATAGAAATTATTGGTTGGAAACAAATAAACTACAAACCAGTTGTTGACCGGCCGCTGAGTTTTGTATGGCATAACCCGTTATGTCATTATCATTCAACTCATTAAATGTATTGAGACGTAACTTTTTATTATCAACCAATTTGGCCAGGATAGTCGCATTACATGTCTCGTGAATGAGATGAGATACAAACGCCCAGAAAATTATTAGCAAGCTTATTTTACCATAAGTCTTGTAGGGCCTTATAGCTTTATCAGTTTTATAAATTGTAAATTAAGTATTATAATAACTTTTTATTAATGAGCTCTAATTTATATTATTAATATATGTAATTAATAAATTAAATTATTGATTAATACCTGAAACTTCCGTTAGAAAGGGCTCGACGTTCATGAATAAGGCATCGATTAAATGATTTAAAAAGTCTTTTGATTTTACATTTGTAGTCGATTTAAATGCACATAAAATTGAAATGATTGCAAAACTTAAATAAAAACAAACCCAAACATATGAATCGAGTCCATTGAACACATTGTTATTATACTGAGTCTGTGAGCGTTCAATGCCTACGATTGAGATCTGGTATGAGATCCTTGTGCACGGAGTGTACCGTAAAAATTGATAGTTTTCTTGACTTTGTGCGATATTATACAATAATATATCGGATACCTTGTTATAAAAATTAAATTGAAATAATAAACACAAATAATTAAATTGAATTGTAATCTGCAATAAAACAATATAAAATATACAGATAATACATTTTTCGTAAATAAATTATAAGCCCCTCCAACAACGTTGTAATCGATATAATTAGAAATTCTGACATTGCATTTAAGCCAACGATTTATTAGCTTCCACAACCAGAATGCACATGTTTGTATGTATATTTCACCCCGAGTATCCTTTCCAAACTTTAGTTAAAATAAAAATAAATAAACTTTATTAAAATAATTTCCTTTAAATCGTAAATAATAAAACAGTTTATGAAATAATTACCGGTGAAAAGTTTGTTACCCTGACCGTACAGTTAAATGTGTTCACATGATTAAATTCACTTATAATCTTTTTGACATTAACCCATTGACATTGTGTCATATTTATATAATTTTTACACTGCTAAAATTGAGTACAAATCAAATTTTGTTATGTTAAAATGTAAGATAAGTTATGTTTTACATTAGAGATATGAGAGACTACAGACTACTATACATTAGAGACTATTAAGTTTGTAAAATACCGTAGCCTATTTGCTAGTATATGCGAAATAAATTCATCAAAATACAAACGTTTGAATAATTTATAAAACTATTTTTACTTGTTAGTGTATATCTCATTAAAGTTTTGCATTATTTAGTTATAGTAATTATTGTATAGGAATTAATTTATTCAGTTATAATATAATTATTATTACATTAAGAATATAATTACAATAAAAGAGATTATGAAATTGAATACTGCTATAGATATTATATTTATACAAAATTATGTTAAAAACCTTTTAATAACAGTTTAGTTTAATAACATCTTTAATAAATATTCATATATTACTGACAACAATGAAATAGTAAGTCCTATTAATTGTAGATTAAATGCATTAAATAAGTCATTAATGTTTAAGAATCGGTGCGAGCGATGGGTTCTCAATAACAATGAATATTTTGTTTCATTACTATAAGCCATTACTGTATTAATATATATAAGCCAATGTTTCAATAAATCTATTTCCTTCATAATAAACTCTATATCAAGTCTGTACTGTATATCAAACATAAGCAATAGTAATTGATGTTTTAATTATTATTTAATTATTGATGGATTTTGCATATAATATTCTTTCAATAAAACATTGTTTGATCACCTAAGGATTTGATATATACTAGGTTTTAATTAGTATCTCATACACCATTTAATACAATTTATTTTATTGAAAATATACAGATTCATAAAAATGTTTAGATATATTATACTAATATTAATATAATATACATAATATTATACTTTATGAAAACTTGATATTTATAACAATATAAAGTTTGTTATAAAATCATAATAAGATTAGTAATTGTATTGATTGTAAATGATAGTAAATATTGAAGCAATTAGTATAACAAACGATAAATAAATAGAGGGACTAATGTTACGTATGGACTGTTGCACGGACATCGTATGGAAACTAATGCCCGTGGTCATATTCTTATAGGTGAGTTGACATTGGTACATTCCTGATGTATATCTAGTGGCGTTATTTATTCTCAGGTTAATCCGTGGTGGGTTAACGGTTGCCTGCACCCAGGTTAAATTCTTAATGCCATCAGTCTTATCAAATGTGCCTGCATAATAATAAGCATTATAAATATAATAAAGTTTTATTTATAACGAATTAAATGAATCATACGTTGACCAAGATAGTTGACCGAGGCAAATACACGATGATCCTTGGTCAGTGCCAACTGGATAAGACCCTGTTTGCCAGCCATTAATTGTGTTTCACAATAGACACTAATACTGCCGTTTGTTTTGAATACTCTGGGCGCCACCGTTAGCTTAACTAATAGTGAATTAAGCAAGGTAAAAAGTGATTATAACTAAATATTAATAAAAAATAATAGTTTCAAAACAATTAATACCTTTGGGCGGAGGTTCGGGCTTTTGCGTGACATACATGGGAACGGGAGGTCTAGTCATGTCGTCAGTTATGGAGATCTTTAGCTTTTTGGCGTAAAATTCCTTATTTTTGTTGAAATATACGATACATTCATAAGTGCCGGACGTTGTCTTATTGGCATTCTCTATGCTAAAATAGCCCGGTCCTTTATTGTGGATTTTATTCACGCCATTCACCTTGGTAAATGTCGGGTCTGAATAGCGAACAAAATGTTAATTAAATTTATAATAATTTTTGAATACAATACTTACGAGATTTAGTTTTATTATTGAATTGATAGAAAAGTTTGCTGTCTTTATAAATACTAAAACCCGAGAAAAACTCTTTCTTAGGGTTTAAGGTGTAATTACAACGGAGATCAAAGTTAACAGGGTGTTTTGATGTCTGGGTGGCTTTGAACGTAAGGTTAGCACAGTTGACACCTCTGACAACAAGCACATTTGCCACATATACTAGGAATATGATGTTTATGGTTGATATGTAGGTCATAATTATTCATATATTAATTTGTGACACTTGTTTTATTAAAGGTTTATTTAAATTTATTATTATTGATAGCACCGACAACAAATTAATGATAATGATCAAGGTACTGGTATAAGAATTTGAATTTATGCCAACATATATATGCTCCAAATCACTGTTTTATGTTATTTATTTTTAAAATGTTTTTGTGTATACATGGGGTGATTAAATAACATTAAGTTTCGATTGCATAATACATATGAAATAACATGACTCTTATGTTGTTATCAAACTTTGAATACATTTATAGCCGTTTGAAGTCTTTGTTTTAATGTTATTTTGTTATATTTATCAAACGATAAGCTGAATCACACCACTTATTGTGTATCATATCACAATAGTCTATAATTGTATATTAATTAGTACTGCACTATAATTCACTATTTAATAAAGTAATTATATTTAAATTAAATGTAGAATTTGAGAAAAACAATTTATATAAATGAAATTAACTTTATTTAAGTGAACATAACTTTTATATTTACTTAAAAGTATACATTCCGGTAGTCGACTGGTTAAACATTTCTTGATAATAAGTTTTAATTAATAAAATTTAAATAATTTTAAAAGAATTATTTGTGAAAAATATTTAATTAGTAGATCAGTTGCTAATCACATGTCATTGATAAATAAAAAATTATATATTGATGATATGTAAATAAATATTATGTTCTGATAATTGGATAATAATTATGATGTATAATTATTTAATTTATAATATAGATGATCATGATAAATTAATTTTAAATGTGTAATCTCCCTGATCAGATCGGGAATAGTGTTTCTATCCCTACGACTAAATCCAAACACAATCCTGTGTTCAATGAAAAACAATTCAATCAATGAATTCAATAAATTTAGAAATTTTCCGCTCGCTTTGCAAGCATCAGGGTATTTAAGTTGCAGGTATCGTTTCAGTAAATGCATGTAAATTTTCTGTTCCATCCTGGTCACATTTAATATTATTTTTATATTTAGGTCATATTTTATTTGGTTAAGTTATACACTCACTTGATTGTATCAACATTCTCGAGCCCGGCGTTATCAGGGTTAAATAATACAATAGCGGTCATCTATGATTAATATTAAAATTATCTAGGTTGATTAATATACTAAATGCATAATAAATGTATCACTTATAGCTCACCAGGTCAAGTATATTTTGGTCCGAGTCAATCTCGTGTTTTAATTTTGTGAGATACTCTTTAAATCTAGAGTAAACTCTAGTACTACTGCGACTGTATCTCATTGTATCCAGCTTAATCTGGAAAACTTTCCCATTATTCTGTAGATAATTCAAGTAATACAATATTTATAAATTTATAAATATATACTGTATATAGTTATTATTTAGAGTAATAATCTTAAATTATAATTATTACAATTAATAATTACTGACCAGGTCCATATACCAACATCCATCATCGGGGTTATAATAAGATACCGATCTCATAGCAAATAGCTGAATGCTCGAGTTCTTGATTAGGTGAATGCGATCATGCTCAGATATGTTATTAAAACTGACCAGTCTCTTTGAGAAATTGACCACATTTTTGATCTCTTGAACGCATTTAGTATCGGCGGTCATAAAGATTTCATCAGTAGTCTCGGGTATGACTGTCGGTGCCGTCAGTACATTCCTGAGCAGTTTGGTTGCCGTAAATAATTCATTCAAACGACTCATTTCCATCTCATTAAATGTTTGTCGCCTTTCACTGATAGGCATTGCGATGGGAATCACCGATAACTCCAACTCCACGGCCCGTTCATAGATTTTGGAAAATATATTTGATAGGCCTTGCTCAAATTTACGGTATTGACATTGAAAATTGTCATCAGATATAGCTAGACCACGAGATTGATTATCTTGTTGAACGTCTGGAGTGGTTGATGACACTAGTGTACTATCATTGGTGGTGCAACAGTCCTCCAGATCACGTTTGATCTTGTTGAATTCAATTTTTAATTTGCGGGACTTTTTAGCCTCGTCATCCCATATAAAGTCCTAAAATATATGATTGATTTTACTTTAAATCTAATAATTACTATTTTATGTATGACATGCCTTTCTCATGCCTACTGCAACGCATTTATTTAGTCGACAAAAAGCACATAGTCGTCGCCTGTCTATGTTTATCACACAATTACCCTGGTATCTGCACCGAGTAAATTCCTGTTTAAAAATTAAATAATGTATTAATATGTAACTTAAATTAGTTCAGGGTGTCTATAAGAATATACTTGAATTTTGATCAGGAAAATTTGTATTTAATATATTAATTGGTAGTCACCTAACTGAATAATTATAAATAACTAGTACATGGGTCATTATTATAAATAATTTGTTCAGTAATGCAATATTCATTGCTATGATAACCCAAACTGTATTACTAAGGTACTATTCTAAAAACAAATGAAAATTAATTGATTTTATAATTACTTTATATGCATTTCTCCTGAAAAATGCTTTACACGACTCACACGTAAGTGCATTGAAATTATAGCCTAAATTAAAAACAAAATATGTTATTATTAATAAACATATTTAAATTATTTTTAATCAAAATCTATTGTTTATGAAAGTATCTGGGTTATACTGTACATACCTGTTGCCTGGTCTCCACAAATAACACACTCCTTATTATTAATTGATGTATTTTTGGGCATTTGTTTTAAATTGTCGTAAAATATATACAGATTTTTAAAATGAAAACAAAATTTCAATTTCTTAAATATTGAGATAATGGTGGCGAATGTGATCTAATAAAATAATGTTAAGTTTAAGTGCATTACATAGCAATGAATTAATTTTTTTTCAATTGACATTACAATTTTGTATTAGTATTTACTGTAACACCATTTGTATGCTTAACAACTGATTAGATATGAAAAGTTAAGGTATAATTATAATCAATGTTCATTAATATGGTCTTAAAGCATATTTAATACAATATAAACGCAAACTAATCTTGCACTACAGTTACATAATGTCTAAAATATTGTAATTTAAATTTTAATAAATTATTGAATGCTAATATATAAATAGTGTATTGGGCAAGAATCTCATAATTAATTAATATATTTATTGATAAAAACTATTTTAGTATTTTGTCACTAAGTTATTCATAGATTTGTTATAATATTATTATTGATTTAAAAGTGTAAGGGCTAGGAATATGCGGACAGGTCATTCTGATCAGTAAGTTTATTATCGGACTGATATTTTATGTGACCGGTATTATAATTTAAAGGTGTTGTTTGCAATTATCAATTGTGTTAGTTTTATTTATTACAATTTCATCTTAATGTAACATTTTAATATGCAACATATCATTATATTCAACACATCAGGGCTAAACCTGATTATAAATTCCAATTATATCGAGGGTCATAAATACTCTGGTCCCGAACCTTTTGTTATCAATATTAAAAGCGTTGAATAATTTTTCTAATTTATAAAAATAAATGAAATCATGCGGTTGTTCATTATATTGTACCTGTACACATTTAAAATAATTTTACTATTATTGCAACATATTGCACTAAAACTAAATCTATTTTTACTTAAGTTATTAACTGATTTTATCATGAAAAATAAATAATTTTAATTTCGTACATTATTACTTATGTATAAAAAATTTACAAAGTACATTAAGTGCTAATTGATTGCATTACGACCTTAAATGTGTACTCAATGAATAGAGTTAATAAAGTTAGATAAGATTTAACTATACAATTTCTATGACATTTTCATCATATTTTATTACATGTAATTAAATATAATTAATTCTTTATAAATATTAAAAATAATAAATTCTGTTTGTTTTATAAATAAATTATTCATAAAATAATTAAACAATTTTCAGTCAATTATTTACACAAATATAGCTATTATTTATACAAATCTAATATTAGGGATTTGGTTAAATAATTTACAAAAAATATATATTATTGTATACTGTATAAGCACCGTATGGGCCGTGACTTAAACATCAACCACAAGTGGTGATCCGCATTCAATGACTGTCCCATTGGTGTAATTGTTTTCAATTTTAATTTTTTTGTTGGGATTAAGACCGGAAGGCATAAAGTCGAGATAACTGTCCCGAAAGCCCTCCTGAACACGATTTTCCAAATAAAACAAATCGACAAAAGTGTTCAATAGATTCAGAAATCTTCCGTTTGCTTCACATATTGTCGGATACTTGAGATGTAGATATCGTTTCAATAAATACATATATATTTTTTGCTCCATCCTGGTCAAGGTGATAATATTGTTTAATTAATACAAATGTGTGATTTGATTATAGTGTGTATAACTCACTTAATTGCTTCCTTATCGATTAAGTCATCATGGTCAGGGTTGAATAGCACAATAGCAGTCATCTGAAATGAATAATATGAATGATAATTGTGAAATATAATGTAACACTTATTGAGTTATGTGTGATAATTACCAAATCAAGCACTCGATGATCGGAATCCAATTCATACTTCAAAACCTTTAAGTACTCCTTAAGTCGCGAATAAACGGATTCACTATTTGTGCGGATATTTTCCAATCGCAACATAACTGTATTCCGGGTATCCTTTGGGTACAAAAAATACAATTAGTTTTAATTTAGATTATATAATTGTTAACTTTATATAATGTAGTTTGCATTTAAACCAATACAATCATAGTTAAAAGTAGACTGACCAGCTTCATATTCCAACTCTCGGTGTGTGTGTCATAATAAGTGGCCGATCGCATGGTGTAAATCTGAATGCAGGAGTGTTTGATGAGTTTAATGCGATCCTCTTTGCAGATGTTGTTGAAGGCGATCAACATCTTTGACAAACGGATTATGTTTTTAATCTCTTCGACGCATTTCAAGTCGAGGGCGTAGAGGATGTCGTGCATTGTCTTGGCCTCGGATGTCGGGTAAGACGTGTGGCTCTGGTGTCCGACATGTTTGGTGGCGTTGAACAACTCGTTCAGACGATTGCACTCTAACTCGTTGTAGGAGTGGCTGAAGTCGTTGATGGGTCGGGCGATGGGTATGACCGACAGCTCCAGTTCCACCGCTTTCTGGTATATCGATGATGAGAAGCGCTCGAAGTCGATGCCTATGCGGTGGGTGTTGGCCGGGTAGTTGGGTATGTTTGCCGTGGCGCTGGTGATGGGGTGCCCGATGATGGCACCGGGAGTGTCCATCGTGTCCATCGTGTCATCATACGTACGTTTATTGCGGTTTTGTTCAATTTTCATGCGCCGACATTCCTTGGCCTCGTCGTTCCAGATCCACTCCTAAGGTATCGGTGCTCTCGGTTAGTAAGTGATTAGGGGTCGACCCCCTTATATGAGGGGAACGGGTGCTCACCTTTTTCATGCCGCACTCAATGCACTTATTTAGGCGACAAAAAGCACACATCCGTCGCATGACTATATCGATGACACAATTGGACTGGAATTTGCATTTTGGTATTTTCTGGGGTAACAAATAATTTAGTTAACTTTTTTGTGCATGATCAAAATTATGTCAACTCATTGTGAACTAATTATCAATCACGAGTGGGTGCACTACATATACAGACTGGGAGGGGGAAGGGATGTGTAATAAAAGTACTCAAAAGATATAATATTCTTGAGATAATCAGTGCATTTCATACAGTACTCAGAAGTTAGGTTAAGAAGGGACGGGTAGGTAAGGGCTAGATTATGGGGAGCTTACAGTTTAAAATAGTTTTATTTTATAAATAGTAATGATTTTAAGACTTACTTTGAGAGCATTTCGACGAAAAAATGCTTTACAGGACTCACACGTGAGTGCATTGAAATTGTAGCCTAAATATAGAAATTCATACATTAATTAAAGTCATATTAATTTATAAAACACGTCAATATGTTTTTCTAAATGTTATTTCATGAAATACTGTAAAATGTAATTTTTAGAAATAAAAATAAAACTAACCTGTTGCTTTATCGCCACACACCACACAATACTTATTGTTCATAGTCCGGGGCATCATTTAATTAAAAAGTTTGAATATTTTTTATGAAACTTAAAACAGAAATAAATAGACAACACAAACTAAATAACACTTATTAATGTCTGATTAAAACTGTTATACGAATGGCATTAAAAACATATATCAATAACAGAAAAAGTGTATTGAAACTATCCTAAATATCCTTGACAACATTTGCCTGAATATGGTCTCTAAGACAACGATAGTTATAATCTATTTGTACTTATGTTTTTGTAACACTATTTAGTAACTATTAACATTAAAAGTTATATAAAAATATTTATTTTATCTATTGGTACATTGATATGTGTGGTGTGTATGAAGTCTGCAATTAATGCCACCAATTGTATTATTAGATGAAAACACACTATTTAGTAACTATTAACATTAAAAGTTATATAAAAATATTTATTTTATCTATTGGTACATTGATATGTGTGGTGTGTATGAAGTCTGCAATTAATGCCACCAATTGTATTATTAGATGAAAACCATAACATTTGTTATATTTGTTTGCTTTTATGTGATTAAACAGATAATTAAGTTTTGTTTGCAAGTTGTGTTTTTAACTATATATAAAATATTTTAAACTTTTTAAATATAATATTTTTTGTATTAAATCATATTTATTTTATGGTTGGTAATAAAAATTATATAATAATGAGTCATTATATGATATATAATATCTCTTAAAATGAAATATTCTCTCTCTCTCTCTCTCTCTCTCTCTCTCTCCATAATCTGTAACCCCTCCCTGTGCCAAAACATATACATTTCAATCATATTTCAATAATATAATATATTTTTTACAATAGTGTGCTAATATAGATAAGAGTGAAGAGTTAATATATAATATATGAAATAGCAGTTAACATTTAGTTCACATTAGATAAGAAGTTAAGTATTTGTTTGTGAACTATTTTATATTAGTACAGTATAAGGCTTAAATGTTTAGGACAAAACGATGTGCTTAACACAATATACCAAAAGGCGGTTCAAATGGAAATGGCTGTCCTTCCCATCGCCAGACCTACTCTCGACTCTGACCATACATTTAGCGAATTAGAAGGCAATCGATTCACGGAATTACTATTTGCCACGAAATGCATGAAAAATGAATTGAAAACTATGTACACATCGGAGGTGTTCTCAGTCGACGACTATTTCGTGACATTAGACCAGAAGTGCGAACAAGAAGTGCGCAAATTAATCAAATCATATAAATCGTTGATATGTTTCAACGAGATATGTGAGCAGGATCGTAATAAGCTCATCAAAACACAAAGCGTTCAGATTTATAAACTCAGATCAGTTGCATATTTTGATGAATTCAATGAGTGTTGGAATGTTGAGCTGGTACATTGACATTTTTATATTTTACTCTATCTGTATGATCATTTAAATAATATAATACATCTAAAATCGTGAAATGTTAAGTCAGAAAAGGGTTGAAAAGTTATTTATATAAACTTTACATAATAAACTTAAGAGCTATGTCTAAATATAATGTCATATAAAAACATGTAATTTTGATTAATGAAAAATAAACTAAATAGGACGAAAACAATATAATTAAAGTTAGAATTAACATAATGCAAAAGAATGGAGGTTTTTACCTGGAACTTATTGAATATTTTAAGCAATTAAAATTCGAAATAGACCTCGATCAACAAATATTGGATCTGGTAAATATCATTTTAAAACATATGTTAAATCTCAATTAATTGTATCCATTCTTATATAAATTAAAATTATTACTAAATAAAAGTAAATATCCCTCTAAATCCTGTTAGAAATCCTATTTACAGATAATACACTAAAATACAGCAGACAAGTGATAATTAATAATTTTATTTTCTTGATATTAATATTGTTCAAGACTAACAAAATAAAATAGATAAGTCCTATTAGAAACATTATACTTAAAATATATATTGATCAAATAAAAAGTAATATCATTATAACACTAAAACTATTGTATAATAATATCTCAAATGTTTATATTATTCCACAGATGACAGCAATAATTCTGTTTAACCCTGATATCAATGGTCTAATCAACCGAGAGGCTATCAGGTAACTATCAATCTAATGATAATAATACAAAATATTTTTAATTATATTTGTAACTTACTAGTAATTAATTTAATAAATTGTACATGACTGGTCCTACCTCGTTTTGTTAATGTACGTAAATGACTTTGCAATAGATGTTTAGTTCAAGTCGAGATATACGCTCAGTTTGCCTTTCAAAAACTCTGAAAATTTATCAAATGACTTTTTGGGCGCTTTTGACAAAAGGATACGACAAACACATGCTGGCAGACCTCGCAATCGGATCCCTGACCTCATACAAGAGATTCTTGACCTGGATAATAATTGTCATTATAATAGCATTAGTGAGACCGAATATAACATCACTATTCTTCAATGATATCTACATTTCATTAGTTTTCAAGCAATCGGATCCCTGACCTCATACAAGAGATTCTGGACCTGGATAATAATTGTCATTATAATAGCATTAGTGAGACCGAATATAACATCACTATTCTTCAATGATATCTACATTTCATTAGTTTTCAGTATCAATCTATCATTAAGATACACTTATTTATATTAAAAATGTATTCATTTAATTTGGCTATTGTTTATATACTTGTTGTAATAATAATAACAGCTTATAAGACATTATTATGATAATGAAATATTATTATTATGCCATGATTTTTAAAATAGCATTTGCTCTTAATACTAATTATTAAGAACTTACTAATTATTCTACATTACTTATAGGTAAGGGTGCAAGGATGAAATGTTTCATAAAAACATTAAAGAATTAATATATTTTACTGAATTATTTAACCTGAAACTAAATTTCAGGGAAAATCACCCTTATATACTCAAACTTTTCAGTTTAAGGATCTTTTAATAATAAAAAAATTAAGACTAGTATAAATTTTAATATAATTTTAATATAAATTACCTAAACTAAAATTATTCTTGGGAATTTAAATATTAATCATTTTATTTTGAGTTTTAATTACATTTATAAGATAAGTAATTTTAATCTAAAAGTAAAATATTTAACTCAAAACCAAATATTTCGCTGAAATCTATATTATTACTGAAATTTTAAACCTTACTTATAAGATTCATACTTATAATCTATTTTTTTATTATTATCATATAACTATGATATATGATGTAATTTGGGTAGAAATGACATCAATATGATCTTTTACATTAAATAACTATAAGATTACGTATACCTACAAATAACTAACATAATTCAATATCGTTAGACAATTTACACCTGACAATAATTAGTGGTGTTTGTATTGTATTATTTTTAATGTATTTATAGATTATTATAAACTAATTTAAGACAAAACAATAGTTCTATTATTAATTTAAATAGACAATATTTGTAATTTATCCACTTGGTTTTAACAGTAATAAAAGTTTGATGTAAGCGTTATTTTTACCACTTTCCATAGACTTTTATTTTATGGATCATAAAAACTATTAATTTATTTTTAGGTTTGAACTAGTTCATTACCTATTAATTTCAGTTAAATTAGCAATATTTATAAATCTCCACGTAAACCAAAAATTATTAATTTATCACAAGTAAAATATAACTACAGTAGATAATATTAGTCCTCAAAAGTACACAACTCTAATAAGTTATATAAAAATTTATATAAACCAGGTCTTATCTCTCTCTGAAATACATTGCAATCAACTATAAGTAACACCTTAAGGCACATTAGGTATCATTGTATCAAATGCACTCAATTTTATGAACATTTATAAATAAGATATAAAACACATAATATGATATTATAGTTATACTATACAGTATTATAACTTACTTTATCTTCGTGTAGCAAAACAGGATTTGTAAATTCGGAATATGACATGATTATATTTTATCAAGTGTTTGTTTATGAATTGAAGAATAGATTACACTTGATTTACAATTGACGATAAAGTATATAATATATAATTAACTCTTCACTCTTATCTATATTAGCACACTATTGTAAAATATATATTATATTATTGAGATATGATTGAAATGTATATGTTTTGGCACAGGGAGGGGTTGCAGATTCTGGAGAGAGAGAGAGAGAGAGAGAGAGAGAGAGAGAGAGAGAATATTTCATTTTAAGAGATATTATATATCATATAATGACTCATTATTATATAATTTTTATTAACAGCCATAAAATAAATATGATTTAATACAAAAAATATTATATTTAAAAAGTTTAAAATATTTTATATATAGTTAAAAACACAACTTGCAAACAAAACTTAATTATCTATTTAATCACATAAAAGCAAACAAATATAACAAATGTTATAGTTTTCATCTAATAATACAATTGGTGGCATTAATTGCAGACTTCATACACACCACACATATCAATGTACCAATAGATTTTTATTTATAAAAATATATTGAAAATTACAATTATCAATGATTTATCACTTACAAAAACATAAGTACAAATAGATTATAACTATCGTTGTCTTAGAGACCATATTCAGGCAAATGTTGTCAAGGATTTCAATACACTTTTTCTGTTATTGATATATGTTTTTAATGCCATTCGTATAACAGTTTTAATCAGACAGTAATAAGTGTTATTTAGTTTGTGTTGTCTATTTATTTCTGTTTTAAGTTTCATAAAAAAATTCAAACTTTTTAATTAAATGATGCCCCGGACTATGAACAATAAGTATTGCGTGGTGTGTGGCGATAAAGCAACAGGTTAGTTTTATTTTAAAATTAAAAATAAAAGTTTTCACAGTATTTCATGAAATAACATTTAGAAAAACATATTGACGTGTTGTATAAATTACTATGACTTTAATTAATGTATGAATTTCTATATTTAGGCTACAATTTCAATGCACTCACGTGTGAGTCCTGTAAAGCATTTTTTCGCCGAAATGCTCTCAAAGTAAGTCTTAAAATCATTACTATTTATAAAATAAAACTATTTTAAACTGTAAGCTCCCCATAATCTAGCCCTTACCTACCCGTCCCTTCTTAACCTAACTTCTGAGTACTGTACTGATTATCTCCAGAATATTATATCTTTTGAGTACTTTTATAACACATCCCTTCCCCCTCCCAGTCAGTATATGTAGTGCACCCACTCGTGATTGATAATTAGTTCATAATGAGTTGACATAATTTTGATCATGCACAAAAAAGTTAACTAAATTATTTGTTACCCCAGAAAATACCAAAATGCAAATTCCAGTCCAATTGTGTCATCGATATAGTCATGCGACGGATGTGTGCTTTTTGTCGCCTAAATAAGTGCATTGAGTGCGGCATGAAAAAGGTGAGCACCCGTTCCCCTCGTATAAGGGGGTCGACCCCTAATCACTTACTAACCGAGAGCACCGGTACCCTAGGAGTGGATCTGGAACGACGAGGCCAAGGAGTGTCGGCGCATGAAAATTGAACAAAACCGCAATAAACGCACGTATGATGACACGATGGATACTCCCGATGCCATTATCGGGCACCCCATCACCAGCGCCACGGCAAACATACCCAACTACCCGGCCAACACCCATCGCATAGGCATCGACTTTGAGCGCTTCTCATCATCGATATACCAGAAAGCGGTGGAACTGGAGCTGTCGGTCATACCCATCGCTCGACCCATCAACGACTTCAGCCACTCCTACAACGAGTTAGAGTGTAATCGTCTGAACGAGTTGTTCAACGCCACCAAACATGTCGGACACCAGAGCCACACGTCTTACCCGACATCCGAGGCCAAGACAATGCACGACATCCTCTACGCCCTCGACTTGAAATGCGTCGAAG
>CAJPVJ010000429.1:0-25522 GCA_905397405.1 Oppiella nova
CAATTAATTTAAAACAATACCTCAATTACTGTGCAGTATATCACACATTATTTTTATGTAAATATTAATATTATAAAAGTATTTGATCAGCAATAAACATAAAATAAAATTACAAAAAATAATTAAGTTGTATATATCACTTAAATTTAATCAAAAAATTAAATATTATCCAAATAGATTAAATTAGAAATTACAAAATCATGTAAAAAAGTTTATTCATTACCGAAAAAACTTTGAAAATACACACAAAAATTATTATAACCTGATTATTATGACATGACTTTTTGGCAAACAATTGCACTGAATGTTTGAATAGAAATGCGAAAATATAACACAATTATCATGTAGTACTGTAATGTGATTTTCAAAAACAATACGATTAATACATTGTAATTGATTATTTATTTTACAGTTCAAAGAGCTCGCAATGTAATCGCCAAAGGCAAAAATGGTAAGCATATTAGATTTATAAATTAATTTCTATAATTTAATTTTACTAATTAGACTAAAAAATATCACTACTCATAAACCTTTCAAACATAAAAGTCTATTAATACATTGTGCAAAGTTTTAATCAATTGTCATACTCTAACACATTATTTGTATGAGAAATAAAATTTTATAATCTAATCTAAAAATATATAAAATTCTTTATAATTAGTTTCGGTGATCATTAAAATTTCATACATACTGTTGTGACAGAAAAATAACAATTTTAGGCATTAATATGGAGGTAAAAATTGAGCTAAAAAAGGCATAAAATCATTTCCCTTTGCTTACAATGAATGTCATCCGCAAAATAGCAAAACTATAATAACTTTATACTGAAAAATATGTGAACACTTCCTCCTCATTCAGTATGCGTTCACTCAATACTAAAATAATCTTTTTTACATACATTTAGTACTATTTATAAGAGTTTTGCTTTCGTGCTCAGCGACCGTTTCATTACATATTAACTCCGACTACACTCTACTCTACTATTAAGCCATTTATTTATTATTGACAATAAAGTGGAATATATTATGAATTAAAGGAATACTGTTATTAATATATTTATGAAATTATTTTAACGATCTTATCGTTGTCTGCATTTTTAGGTACAAACGACTCGTACGTAATCATACAAAATGGCAAAGAAAAGTTTCAGACTTCAGTCAAAGAGCACTCAATTGATCCCATTTGGCACGAAGAATGCGATTTGTAATCAATTTTTATACATTTTAATCGATATTAATAATAAATTACTTGTTTTTGAATTATTTTTAAAATTATACTCCAAAGGAATACTTATTGAAAATTTTCTAATATAAGTTTTATTGATTAACTTTATGACAATATGATTGACTTGTTTTTCATATGATTTATTCAAACCTTGGTTATATTAATCTCGCTTTTAAATTGTAACATTAAATTATTAATAATATTAGTCAAACACTTTTTTAATATGAACACAATATTTTGATCTGAAATCAAAAAATTGATTATTTTCTAATTATAAAAACACAATTTCATTATTTTCTCTGAAAGCTTATAATACAGTATATCAGTGTATAGTTAACAAAAAAACATATTCAAACCCATAAACTGTGCTACACTTTCAAAGGCATTAAAATTGGTTTCAAATTATTTCATAAAGTTTTATGTCAAGGTTTTTTAATTGAAACATAAGCTTTGAAAAATGTATATAAAAACAATAATAAAGTTAATACTTTTTTACTATTAATTTTATAGGAATTAGATTTAGTTATTTTAGCCAAGAATTTGACAAATTTTAGTCAATTAAAGTACAGCCTTCTAACTCATTGAGAAAACAATGCATTTAAACTTAACAAATAATTTATATTATTTTAATTATAATAAAACTGTTTAGAAGATTTATTATGCAATTTAAGTATCTCATAATTATTATTATGATAACATAAATACATGATATTTTAGAATTTTATTTTTTGAATTAATTAAAGTAAATAAAAATATTTACCGATTTTAAGTTTATTATACAACATTATGCTATCTATATTTAGTGATTACAAATTGAAATAGGTTCATTTAAATATATTTTTTAAAAATAAGGTCAAAACCGAGAGACAGTTTATTTTGAAAACTCCTAACTTATAAACATCTAAATTGTCTGAATATTCACAAACTTAATTGTAAAGCAAATCAAAATTATCTCCCTTTAAAAGTACATTAAAATTATTGAGTGATTTTCGGCTCAAAATTTGACATATCTTTAGAAAACAATTTTTTCATTTCCCAAAACCGATTACATATTCAAACAGAAAATTTATTTCCAAATATTATTTGCAGAATAATTGAGAATAAAGAGACGGATATTATTAAACTCATTGTATTTCATCGCAATCTCTTTGGTTTGGCCGACGAGTTCTTGGGCCAGACGTCAGTCCCGTTAAACTCGTTTGATATCTACGAACGGCCCAAAAGTCGGTGGTATGAACTCGAGGGCCGATCGCATAAAAAGACTCAGAAATTTCGCGGAGAGATCGAAATTAGGGTCACGTTTGTCGTGAAAAACATACCAAATATTAAACACAGCAAAAAGCGCAACAGTTTAGTGCATCAAAGCCTTCTGGACATCAGGGGTGCCCTCAAAGGCGACCAGAAGTCCGATAAGCATGAGTCGAAAGTGTCGACTTCGGGCAGAAAGTTCTCGATGTCGGACAATATGAACAAAATGCCAAAGTTTGCCACAAGAAGTATATCATTCAAATTAGACGCGTTTAACACTCGACGCAAGTCTTTGGTCGACAAGTTCTTGAAGAGACACGACTCGACCCCACAGGAGACCAGCGATGAGATGAGTGTCGCCGAGGAATCGGTGCAAAGTGTGCACGACTTCCAAGACGTGCACAACGATGTCATCAGCGAAGAGATGAGCCAAAGCCAGGAAGAGGTGCGACAAATGGGCAGAAATACTGACAACAAGATTGTGATTGAAGTGAAAAGTGAATTCAATGGTGAAGTGAGTGATGAGCTCAACGACTCGTTTGATGAGACAAATGATACCAAAACAGAGACACAACTCAAAGACAATGAAGTGATTAGTGATTTCGAGACCAATATCAAAATCAACGATAATATAGAGACCAGAAGTAACATATCGAGTGAATCAAAGTCAAGTCCGTGGAAACCACTTAAGGGAAGCCTAAAAAAAGCATTCAGTAGTAATAATCTACTATTTTTAAGCTCCAGTAGCAATAAGCCGGTGCCTAAGTTGCCACNATTAAATTTAAGTGATATATACAACTTAATTATTTTTTGTAATTTTATTTTATGTTTATTGCTGATCAAATACTTTTATAATATTAATATTTACATAAAAATAATGTGTGATATACTGCACAGTAATTGAGGTATTGTTTTAAATTAATTGCATGTCGTTTATGGCGTACAAGAAAAAGTTTTTTAATTAAAATTTCTAAATAATTCAGATTGTGAGACATGCTTTTTATTATTTATTATTTTTTATGATTATCGTAAGAATTTAAATATTTATATAACATAATTAATTGTTTAGGAATTACTATTAATTTATTTATCCAAATCGTGATCAACCGATTGCGAGTTTAATTCATTGTAAAATGCAATTAATAAAAAACATAATGTCATAAATAAAAACAAACACTTTTGATTTCATATGCCACAAAAATATTTTGTTTTTATTATCGCAATGAATATTCATTTCACAATTGATTACTATTAAGAATATAATTCATTTGTGGAAAAAGTACTCATTGTTTTGAATAGCAATGAAGCAAAACTGGCATAAAATGGGTGAAAATGTTTTTGCAAATTATAAAAACTAGATATTAAAATACAAAATATTAGTATGAATTATGTTTTTGATATCCTTTTTGAATTATTCCCAAACAATTACATATGATATACATTTGAATCAATTTAAGCCAAAAACTGATTCATTGAATGTTTAACTAAAGGCAGAAGTTTTTGTGATTAAATGCTATTATATACTCGTGGGTGAGAAGTAAATTGAAGTTATGCTACATTTTGATGGTAATCATAATTTTTTGATAGCATTTTGAGGCCAAAATGAAATAAAAATTATTTATTATATAATAATAAATAGGAAATTAATTCAAATTATGGCTAAATTATGTAAACTTTTCAAACTGAAGCCAAAGTTTTTGGACCCAATTTTAATCATATAATTGATTTAAATTCGGCTCAAATTATATTTTAAAATGATTGATTTGTATTATGATAGCAATCATTCTCATGAAAAGTGTTTCAAACTTTATACTGAATTTCTGTCAATTAAATGTTGAGTTTATATAGAAACTCACACTGGTACTTTAAAACATATTCAGAGCTCAAAATTAGTTACCATTTAATATAAAATAATTGTCAGATTTTCTATTTTATACACAAATTTTCATTTTATGCTAATCATTGAGTACTTTGTTTGAGATTCAAATGGTTTAACTTGAAGATAACATTTAAAAAGTATATAAAGAATAAAATTAAATGTGAAATTTATTTTAAAATAGTACCGGTATTGTACAGTACTAGCGTAATTGTAATTTATATCACACACAATGATAAATATTACATATTCAAATACAACTAAAAATTTTTATGGTTTAAAATTTAATCTATTTTTAAAAGCTTATCATATTTTACCCGTGAAAACGTTGTTTTGTAATGAAAATGTGAACACATTTTAAGATATGTTACCTATAATTAACTTTTTTTAATATTGCATATTAAACCTTTAATGTTTAAAATTAGGGACCATGTTATTTGCATTGTTTTTGAATAAACAATTATTTGCCATAAAACTAAAAATTGAGATAAAATTAAACTTGCCAGCAATATGTTCCCATGTTCAAAGTTGTTGTTATATTCAAATATAATTATAGACTATAAGTTGGAGTTAATTACCGGTGAATAGAGAAAATCAAAGCTAATTAAGCGAATCGAGAAACCAATGAATAAAAAGCTTTCCCAATATTTCTCGAAACATATTCGCGATTGTAATCAAAATGCAATACAATTCACTTGTCATGCATTCAGACGTGCATTAAATGTGTTTAAACTCTATCATAAAAATCGTTTCAAAAATAAATATATAAATATGTTTTATTCAAAAAATGCATTTTTATTATTGATGGGTCGTTGCCATCAGACAGACTCTCATTGTTTATAAAGTGAGGTATATTTGAGTCAAACTGTGCTTTTCCTCCACTATTTTCAAAACACTAATACTTTATTGTATTGTTTGGAAATTTGAACACAAATCTCACATATTCTTCGTTCATATCTATCCATTTATTTGTCAGAAAACATACATTACTTCAGAGGTATAGTCTCTTTGAGAGATAGGGAAGTGAACAGAATTTTCACAAATTTAATGAACAAATGTAGTTTTCATTGAGAAAATAGTTTAGATATAAGTTATATAACCGAAACTCTATCTCTAATTGAGATCCTGTTATATAAATAGACATTTCACACCAAATATCCCTAAAACTTAAGCAAATCATATTTCGCGCAGACATTTAAATAATCTTTTATTTTTATCACTGAATTACCGCTTAAATCCTAATTATAAATGCATTCATTCAGTGCTTTTTGAAAATTAACAACTTATAAGCTATAAAAACATTGTCTGTTTAAAAAGTAATTATTATTATTAATAACTTATAAAATATTTCTATTGTTTTTAATAAATTGTTTGTTAATTTTTATCATATTATAAGCTATAATTTGTTGAATGGCATTGAATTCAGGAATTACAGTATTTATTGAAAATTCTAAATAATGTTAATAATTAATTTAAATAATGAGTTAAAGTATACCTTATATTCAAATATTTTCACTTTGTTTTTGTGTTTGCTTTTAAATATTTTTATCTCAAAACAAATACCAAATATTAGATCATTTGAAACAATTATTTTCAAAGCATATGTAGCAAAATTATAAATCACTTTAATTTATAGTTTTTAAAATTCAAACAAAAGAAAATATTTTACAAAATAAATGATTTATTTTTAGATTAAATCAATATTAATTTATACTTTATAAAAAATATGTTTTGATTTAAACAAATGAAAAATATATTGTGTATAAATAGTACACTATTTAAACACACTGAATCAGATAAATAGTTATGTATGGCATATAAAACATAAAACATTTAATCAGATAATAATCCGATTCAAGATTTATCTGTGAAGGACGGCTACCTATGAATCCTTGAGATCTCTGAGAAATGTAGCAATTATTCAATACTAACTCAAACTTAATTATCTTTTTTATCAAACATTTCATTAATTGCTACTAAATGTGTGTTGTGTATATGAAATCATATGTTTTGTAATTTGTTTTTCTATTTTGTAAACTTATTTTTCTACAATTGTAATTCATATATTAATGTTTAGTAATTATAAACTAATTATAATGATATTCTTACCGACAATCTGGACGTGTGTTGGACTCCACATATTGTTTGTAATAATTAAACACAAAATATATTAATTTTGCATAAAATTAAATATCGAGTCCACAAAATTGCATTCAATAAAATTGCGGTAAATATAGTATCCAACAAACACTGGACTCAAAGCCCGAAATATAATACTTTGATGCAAAAAAATATTGTAAACTCGTATGAGATAAACCATACAATATGTTGACACTTATGTCAAAACTGGAAGAATGTATACAAAAAATATACTATATTTTCCACTCAATTATAATATATTGTAAAAAAGATCTCGTATAAAATATATAATAATAAAATCACTAAATATAATACCGACACAAATATATAACACAAGAATTGAGGAGCGAATAGAAAAGTTGAAACATTTACTTCAATTACAGTATACCGTATGTCGAGAGCACATACACTCCATACACAGCACCAGTATTATGTGATTTGGGAAACTCAACAAACTGTGAACAAACGAAAAGTGGAAAAACTTTTTTTCATTATTCACTTCACTCTAACGACAACTACAATGAACTGAATTTATACTATACTTGTATTCAATAGAGTAAACCAAATAATTGCTTCAAACAGAATACACAACACTTACTGTTGTTTGTATTTTAAGGCTTCAAACCTTTTGAACATTCACTACATTCCCATAATATTGCCATAAACGTCAAAACAGTTATTATACAATTATTATGCAGAATATTACAGAATACAGTAAAATTAAAGTAAAATTAAAATATTATTTGATTGAAAACTTCCACCAAAACAATGTTTTATCGTTTGCAAACATTAATTCTTCACAAACCCCATTGAAAAATGTGTATAAAAATTTCACTTTAAAAACTTATGGCATAATCGGATTGATATTAATTGTGCCGTAATGTGATTAATGCGCGCGCACTTGAAAAGTGATTTAATTAGCTTTTATATGTTTCTCTATCATCATGTTTTCTGCACATATAATATAGTAATGTTCATATTGTTTAACAGTATTTAATGGCTTATACTGTAATTATGTCTATCGGCGACACAACAGTCGGGAAACTGTTTTTCCACTCACTTTCATAACGTGTATAACGAATGCGAAGTACAGTGTTGTGTAGATTGCGATGACATACATATAAATTAATTACAATCACATTAATATTATGAGTATATTCTTGAATTTATTCATTATTATTATTAATATATGGAAAGCTGCTTAAATGTTTACAATCCGGCACATTGTATTACCATTATTCTGTAAATAGTGGTTAAATGAAAAATAAAATAAATTTATTTTTACTTCTATAAAATTATAATCAATAATTTAATTATTAGTTACACAGTATATTGATTTCAAAAGAGTTTTGATTCACTGGGAGTTTTCAAAAGTATGTTTTGAATGATATTTTGCAAAATAATTTATTAATAGATTGATGTAAAATGTATAACATATCATTGAAAGGCATAGCAAATAATTATAGATCTTTGTATTTGTATGATAGCGAAGGACGTGTCCGTAAAAAACTTGATTAACGATAACATAAAAGTTTGTGTTGACTCAGCTTTTCATAATAGGATCACTTTTTGAAACTTATTTACAATATTATAATTACAATTACATTTATTTGTGCTCTATAATTATTATTATTGTTATTATATAAAATGCTGATAAAATTTATAAATAGTCTGGGTTTAAGTAGTTTAAAATTAGCTGATGTAACAAAATGTTGCTTTGTTTAATTACTTATGTTTTAGAAAAAAAAGTAAAATTTATATTAAATATTAATATTATTACATACGTTAGGCAATAAACATATATTTATAGTATTTTGAGACTTAAATACATAAGAAACAATTGTTTTATTAACTATTATAATTATTCAATGAATAACTCATATGATAAACATATATTATTTGTAATGAATTTACTAATAACTTATAACTTATTATTCCACAATTCATGTAATATAAATATCAAATACTGTAGTTAACAATAAGTTATTTTAACACTGAGATAATCATTTGGCATTATGTTCAATTAGCTTGTTTATAAATTAACGGATGAGTGAGATTTACTATAATAGAATAACAAACTACTATATTTTTTAATGAATGTTTACAATATAAAAAATATCTGTCAATTTGGTTTCTATTTCCTTTGTAAATTTGATAAAATATTGAATGATCATAGTGATATCTAAAATAAGTATTTATTTATCAATCAACACTTTTTTGTAATACTTTTGCAGTATTAATGTTGTTACTAACTTATTTTGTAGATATTAATAAGGTACAGTAATATAATACATACAGCTAATTATTAAGTTTAACTAACGTTACTAAATTAAAAATATACAGTATTTGCTAAACATTATCTACAAAACTTACAATTTATTTAAATTTAAATGATGACTTAGATTTTTAAATGTGATTTGACATTTATGTTGCATATTAAACACAAATTTATATGAATAAAAATGATTACTGTACTATAATACTTATATAATATTAATTGAATTGAATAATCATAACACTAATGTTGTTTGTTAAATGATTATTAATATTATATCACTAACATTAGGTAAATTAAATTTTGCTGAACATCAAGTTTAATTTATTTTATTGATAATTTAATGTTTATGACAGCATTATAAAATATTAAATGATGACAACTAAATATTTTTTTAATTTAATCATTTAAACATAATTTTAAGAAATTAATTTATATTATATAAATATATTACGAATTATATTTTATACAGTAATTAATAATTAAAGAATTTGTAAAAATTTAAAGTTATAATACTGTACTAAAATGTTTAAAAATATTAGACGAGATTAGCTTCTTTGGCCATTGAATAGAATATTGATTTATGGTTTGCCAACAGATTCTTAGGTGAATCAAACTCGGCTACCATTCCCTTATCCATAACCAGAACTCTATCGTAATCTATGATTGTATTCAATCGGTGAGCGATCGTCACAATAGTCGACAAACAAAACTCTTTTCTAATGGTCTCTTGGATCAAGTCATCCGTTTCCATATCCACCGCTAAAACAAATTAATAAATAATTTATTCACAAAATTGTAAACAATTTAAATATGAAGGGGAAGGGAAGGGGAGGACATACCGGCAGTCGCCTCATCCAACACAAGGATCTTAGTTCTCCTCAACAGAGCTCTCGCCAAACAAATCAATTGTTTTTGTCCGACACTTAAGTTCTCTCCGCCTTCAGAGATCTGATGAGTCAATCCCTTCTCCAAAGTGTCCACAAATGTCTTCAGATGTGCCGACTCTAAGGCCCTCCAGATATCAGTGTCTGAGTAGTGGTTGAATGGATCCAAATTGAGACGAAGAGTGCCGGTGAAGAGGGCCGGGTCTTGAGGTATGATTGTTATACGGGATCTCAAGTCATATAAACCGAGTTTTCTGATGTCCACGTTGTCTATGAAAATGGTTCCGTCGACCGGCTCTATGAGTCTGAAGAGCGCCAAAGTAAGGGACGATTTGCCGGCACCGGTGCGGCCAACGATCCCCACCTTTTCTTTTGGCTTCACTTCTATTGAAATCTTTTTGAGCACTAAATCGAGTCCTTCTCGATATCTCGTACTGTATTCATTGAACTTTATTTCAATTTGCCGGCACCGGTGCGGCCAACGATCCCCACCTTTTCTTTTGGCTTCACTTCTATTGAAATCTTTTTGAGCACTAAATCCAGTCCTTCTCGATATCGAGTACTGTATTCATTGAACTTTATTTCACCACTTTCTGGCCAATTGGGCTTCGGTTTGGTGATCTCGTTGTACCACTCGGCCTACCCGTCCACACAGAATCGCATTCATTAATACAATATTGTTAAATTAATAAATAATAATTATTATGAAAATAAATAATACAGTACTTCAGTAGGAGTTTCGGTGTACTCGAGACATCTCTCAACGGACACGATATTAGTTTCGAGATCAGTGGCCGATCGGACAAACATTCCCAAAATACTTGTGATATTAAGCGAGTAACTGATGGCAAGTCCCGCCAACCCTGGACTCAACGAATGTCGGGCCAACACAGCGAAAAGTGCCGCCAAAAACACTATACTATAGCCCAAGAACTCAAGTCTGATGGCCAGCCATCGCGAGGCCGTAAAACTGGGATAATAGCAGATATGGTTTGCATCCACTCTTCTGTTGGACTCCTCTATAAACCGTTGGGTCACTCCATAGGCCCTAATACTCGTGGATCCGCTGACTGTTTCGCTAAAATGGTTATAAATAGGGGAACGGGTGGTCGAGTCGATTCGCTTCAGTTGTCGCGAACCCGATATATAAACCCTTTGAATCAAATAGTAAATGAGTGCCAACGGGAAGATGGCCGCCAATATGATGGGTGTTTCCAGACTTATCATCGAAAAGGCGACAATAGTCCTGAAGAACTGCATTATCATCATTCGTAAGTTGAATAACAGAGACATGTCTGCGGTGTCGATGTCTTTCGAGAACCGGTTCAGTATTCTTCCGATTGGTGTCGTGTCTGTAATTATATTCAATTAATAAATCACTTTATCCTAAGAGCTAACTGACCGAAAAAGGACATTGGTGCTCTGATGATTCGCCTCAACATATTGTTGTGTATTATCTTCGCGGCCCGAATGCAGGCGAGGTTTAGGCTAATACTGGCCGTCAACGAGAATATGGCTTCAATGATACCGAAGGCCCCGTAGACGCCAACCCTCATGTCCCGGAGCTCTGTGTTACCCGTTTTGTTGGGGTCGAGGGCGTCGTTAGCCCATTGGCTTAACCACAGACTCGACACCACTTGCGCCCCATTGGACGCGAGGAATGAGAAGACAATACCGGTGCACAACACCATTCCTATGGTTTGCATGTATTTCTTGTAGACATCCATCGAAACGGATCCCGTTTCAGAAGATTCCGATTCAATCAGTTTTCCGATTCGCTGTTTTTGTCGACTCTTTTCGTCACCCGAGGGCTCGGGTTTGTCCGATAACTTACCTCTACTACTGATACGACTCGTCGACCGATATAATGACCGCTTCTTCGATATATCACTCATTGTGTCCGAAACCATGGATTCGGTGTACGAGAGGTTTCTCTCTAGTATTGGCTTTACTTTCTCTGCGATCTCTTCCAGGATTTGTATGTCGTCTTCGTGTATGTCTTCATCAGTTTGTTCCACAATATATTCGGCCACAAATTCGGCGAAATCTCCTTTGTTTGACACGAGTTCGTCGAATGTCCCGAATTCAGAGATAGCGCCGTCCCTTAAGACAATGATTTGGTCCACATATGGTAGGACTGACACGCGATGTGTCACCAGAATTCGTGTCTTATTATTGAGGATACCTTTGGGACCAATGACTTTGTCAAAGAGGTGTCGGCCCACGTGTGCGTCCACAGCACTGAATGCAATTAAAAGTCATTTTGCATTAATTTGGGCGAAATTCCTATAAAACAGTGAATACCTGAGCGGATCGTCAAATAGATAGATGTCTGCGTTGGCGTAAACAGCTCTGGCGAGGGATACCCTCTGCTTCTGACCGCCGGACAAATTGATACCCTTCTCGCCGATCTCCGTCTGATCCCCGGCAGACAGGATCTTCATGTCCTGCTCTAAAGCACACGACTCTAACACTCGCTTATAATATGTTTCATTGGATTCGTTGCCAAATAAGATGTTTTGTTTGAGTGTCTCGTTTTGGATCCACGCCTGTTGGGGTACATAAGCCACACTACCATTCGTGTTGACCGTTCCCTTCAGTTTCTCCATATCACCCAAAATGGCTGACAGTAGAGATGACTTCCCGGAGCCGACCGAACCCACGACAGCCACTAATCTCTTGCGTCCCAATTGAAAGGTTATATTCCGGAGGACAGGACTCTCGCCTTTACTCCAACTGAAGGATCCGTTTTCGATAACAACCGGCGATTTGATGTTCTCGTTGTGGGAAATGGCGTTTTCGTCGATTTCATCGCCGTTTAAGTATTTATCGATTCGTTGCACAGACACTAAAAACTGGAAAGCGATGACAAACTTATTAAACAATCAAAGTCTATGTTTTTAATGTACAGACCATCGCTCCCATTGACAGAATCAACGGCAGGAATCCCATCGGAATGCCTGACAAGATATAAAAAGTTTGACAACAAGTTTTAAATCGATTCAAATACTTACGAATAATATTGAATAGAGATAACGAAACGAATGCTTTATTGGCGTCAAGAATATTATCCGAAGAAATGAGTACAAAAGCAGCGAAACTGGCGAAACCAACCTTAAGATTAAGACATGGATTAGTAATGAAGACAATACTGGCATCAAACAAATCATACAAAAAATGGTGCGGCACTAAACGTGAAGACCATGGCTGCGTTCAAGTATGCCATCGACTTGAGTGATACACACTCTTTAGACCGGTATTTCATGGCCAGATCCCTGAACGACGTCTCCCAACCGTACAGTTTTAGCACTTTAATGCCATTCAATATCTCACTCATGAGTTTAACTCGCTTATCCTTTTCCTTCATAATGGACATTTGAACAAATCTCATCTTGGTTGTGATAAATGCATTGAAAGGCACCAAAACCAACATCAATGTCATTCCCGCGAGAGTTGCGACGCCTAACTGTTGCCATAAGAGCACTAAACCCAATATGATCTGTAGGGGCGCCGACCATAAGTGGTTAAACATATTGACAAACTCTACGATACGTTGCGAGTCCACTGACATTAGGTTAACGATCTCTCCGGACGTGAAATCTTTGCGACCAGAACTCGATAGTCTCAATGTCTGCATTGAAAAGAGGTTTTTAATTACTATTTAATAATTTATATTTAATTGTACTAGGTGAATAGTATTTACCTTTTGATATATAGTGGATATAACACAAGCTCTGATTCTCATACTAATTGAGTTAATTCTGTACTCGTATTGACTGTTAAGTAATGATTCAAGAAATGGTGAGATGAACATAAGGGATGCGTACAGATAGCCCCTCCATTCCGGTTCGCTACTCATGGGTGACATAAAGTTAATGAGTCTGTCCAACAGAAGTGGATTCACAAATGTGAGGGCACTGGCTATCAGTTTGATGATAGACACCAATAGCATCCCTGGCCAAAATGTCTTAACCATACCACTTAAGAGACTTATTTCAGTGATCTGTGGCTCTCCTTCAGACGTTCTTCGCATTGAATTATATTTTTCCCTCTCGAGGGCCGGCGTCCATACCCTGTCCCACAGTTTTAGTATAATGTTTGATCGGTTGTCACGAGTCAGAGACCACATGTCATCAGTGGTCAGCGGCTTCTTATATCCTTTAAATATCATTGGATTGAACCACCAGAAGGTCACTCTAGACAAGAATGAAGCACTTTCCTCAGGATTCAACTTCTGTTAGAGTCAAACAGTTTTGTCATTATTCAATGAAATGCTTAAACCAATGGATACTGACTTTATTCCTGTCTGAAGTCGAGTCCACATTTGCATCGGAAAAGCAGGAAAGCAAGAGTTGTACTAAAACTATGGGAAAGTATAGCATTCGACACACAAACCAATTGGTGTCAACCGCTCCAGTAATATGTACCTAAAATACAATATATTTGCTTAAATTAATTTAATTTTAAATCGGTTTCAGTATTTACCGCCACATCTCCATACAACATGTGGATGACTGTCCTATAGTTAATAATAGCGCCGATAGATAATGTAAACCAGAATATAAACAGAATACTCGATGAATGGATCCCATGTTTGCGATGTAAGTGAGTTAAGACTATTATATAAAACTATTTTTGATAATAAAAGATTTAAATAAATGTGAAATAAAATAAGAAACAAATTGTATTACTCACAAAAGTTAATGACTTTATAAAAGGTGTGAAGAATTCGACGGCAAATACTAAGTACTCGTTGTTTATATACTTAGAGATTGAATGAATCAAATCGTATAGACTTAGGAACAAAAGCATTGATGAGAAAAACTAATTGAAAAAGTATTTATTCATTAAAAACCAAATAATTTCATAAATATTTTCTCACAATTCTAGCGATGGACAGTATGGTGTAGGGAACGGGCTTTTTGCTATTATCGAAATAAATGTTATATAAATCATAGAGTGATAGCACCCATAGAAGTAGACACGGAATCCACACGAGAACTGTTTCCTCGAAACAAAGTGTGAATTCGGGAAAGTTATGGGAATTCCACGTTAGGTCCCAATCCTATGGTATTTTTTTAATGCTTTATTATTGACACATACTTATAAAGTTTTGTTAATACAAACCCAAAAGGGAGATCCGCAGAACTTTTCCATAATTTTGTTGAGTTATAAAAGTTTTTTAATTCAATTCAAATGCCATCAAAATGATTGTAATGTTATTTAGAGATATTCTGTTACAAATAAAAATATATTGAAAAGAACCTTAAATTAATTGTTTGTGCATTTGCACTAGGTATTTGTTCAATGATTCAGAGTATTTGTTCGCAATACTTAATAAACAATTAGTTAGAAATTAATAGATTGTTTGGTATGATATATGGGTACGAAATAAGTACATTTTGCTAAAGTATAGTAAAGTGAATTCATGAAATGTTATTATTGATGATTTTAAAAACAACAAACAAACTAAAAGATAATTTGTGGCATATGATAGCACTTACAAGTTAGTCTAATCTAATTGTCTAAGAAAAACATATTTTTAATTACATAAGAGTGTAACAATAATATACTGTATATACATTACTAATGTAACATTAGTATAGTCATATTACCAAAATTTACGATTAGATTTACTTAAAAATCAATAAACTTATTTTAAACTGAAATAAACTTACGGTAATCATAAAAGGCATTCTCAAGTATTGATACATAAATGTTATTTACTTTTGTAATTTAAATTTTAGTTATTAATAATTTGATGGAAGTTTAAAGAAATAACAGAATTTGTTGTCTATTAATATATAATTAACTCAAGTTTGTCGCCTATTTAATCAAATATTTCTGAACCACTCGTATTGCTAATGATAAGCAACTGATTAAATATTAAGACAATGAATTGAAATATCATTGGCTCTTATTTATTTATAATCATTAAATCTGTAAAATAATATAAATGCCCGAATACAGTAAGTTTACAATCAAATCAAACTTCTAACTAATCACTGCAAGACATTCAATAGTACATCAAACCTGAACCTCTTGTAATCTGTCATTTATTTTTGCTAAATCTAGAAACTATATTATCATTATAACTATTTCAGTAGATTATAGCTTTTATATAACAAATTGTTTTTAATTTGAGGTGTTTTAGTGTAATATCATAGCAAAACTTAAAAATACTTACATATATTAGTATAATAGACAGTAGTATAAAGTTAATCAAGTTTCAATTCTTTATAAAGTATTAATAATATATAAATTATAAATCAAAATATTTCACATCAGATTAAAATCACAGATTAGCAAACTTGTCTTAAATTCACACAAATGTCTATTTAACTGAATCCACAATAAATTCAATAAAATTATAACATTTCGTAATGTATTTGTAATTCAAAATTCGTGTCAAACAATTAGGACAAAGAGTATTGCATTAAAATAGACCATAAAACTTATTATACTGTACAATTAATTATAAATTAATTTAAATGATTACTCAAGAATTTAATTTTACTCACGAAAACATTTAATTTTATGAGAGAAAACTCGTAAAAAACTTGTAAAACTTTTACTTATAAAATATTTTACATAAACTTTCAAACTGTATGACTTTAAATAAATAATTAAAACTTATGTCTACTCTTTATAAGTTCATTAAACAAATTTATTGAGACTTTAGTTTACAAATGACTTAAAAGAGACAACATTTCATGTCAAATACTATTTATATATCAATTCCAATAACAAGTACAGTATTTACTGTATAATCAAATGAGTGTTACTTTTATATTAATTATTGATTTTTGATATAAGAGTCTAAAGTTTAAATTTATTCCTAATTGTAATATACAATGAATGTAAGAAAATAAAGAATAAAAGTTTTCTTATTAATAGTAAGTGTACTATTGATAAAAAATCAACACTTATAAGTACAGTGTCTTATTATGACATTGATTGAGATTGTCGTCAATAAACAGCGACTAAACAGCAATTTATTAAAAAAACAATTGTACATTATTTCTAAATATTATATAATATCAATAACATAGTATACAAATTATTTATTAAGTAATTTTGTACTGTATTCTAATTAAACTATACTACAGTATATTATTATAATGCTTAATTTTCTCTAATTTCTTTAAAATAAATAGTCAAAACATCCTATGATTAGTGATCTATAATATTTATATATCAAAACTTTATTCACTTCACTACTTCATTCATTATCGATAAATATTTATACAGTAAAACATTTCTTATTTGTTATCAGATTTAAACATCCAATTATGCAAAACTCTCTCTCTCTCTCTCTCTCTCTCTCTCTCTCTCCATCTTTCAGTGTCGAGGCCTTCAAATATTTAACTGTAAGAGTGGTTCTGTCCTTCATCTCTCTCTCTCTCTCTCTCTCTCTCTCTCTCTCTCCATCTTTCAGTGTCGAGGCCTTCAAATATTTAACTGTAAGAGTGGTTCTGTCCTTCGATTTCAAATACACTAAACATGTTATAATTGGATGCAATGAAGTTTTGCTTGTTATACGGTATAAGTCAAGAAATCTAATGTGTTTATGTAATATGAAGTCATGTTTTAGAAAACGCAAACATTTTATAAACAAATTTTCATCAAAATTTAACAAATTTTAGTCATATTGTGTTATTTAGACTTAAAATCTATTGACAATTATGTCCAGAATTATATGAATATGTGATTAAAATTCTTAATAAAAAGTTTCCATTTTAAAATTGAACTGACAATTATTAACAAGTTGTTTTTTGTGCCAAAGTAAACATGAAGTTCTCGCAACATTTCAAAATTATCCGACTTTTAGTGCACAAGAATTGGTTAATCAGATGTCATCACAAGATATCATTCCTCGTGTTGTCTTTAGTCCCCATTTGTTTCGCAGCGCTTCTCATGATATTCTCGAAGAAAACTTTTTACGATTACGAAGACATCAATGAGTTTATGGCCAATAAAGTGAATGAAACCGTTTTGAAGCCAACGTTTAGTAGATCCGAAAGTTTGACACAAAACCAGACATTACTTGAATTGACTTCATATCCAAACGTTGGTATCGCTTACTATCCGTACAATAATTATACCAATCATTTAATGGATAGAGTGGTCAAGCATTTGAATAAAGGCTTCAGAGGATATGTATTCAATTCAGTCGGTGCTGAGTCTGAAGAGGATTTGATGACAATATTAAAGACAACTGTACTCGAGATCAGAGACGATCGCATATTCTTTGGCCTAAACTTTGTGTCCACTGATTTCCGGGCAAAGGGTGCGCCCAAACACCTGGACTATAAGATAACGGTCTATAATAAACATCTCTATAACTATGATTTGTATCGAAATATTCGCGATTATGTCAGTTATGATGGGTTGTGGAGCTATCGGTTCACCAACAATTACATTGAGTATGGCTTTTGTCAGTTGCAATTAGCTGTCGATTTGGCCCATATTTCCCTCATAACAAACACTACAGTCGAAGACAAACTGGAGTTCTTTGAGCAACAGATGCCTTTCCCTTCGGTCACCAAATATGTTAAATATTCCGTGTATTCCGAGTCACAGCACAGCATAACCATTATATTCGTGGTTCTCATTGAGTTATTAGTGATGGTGTCAGTTGTGGTCAAACGTATAGTAGAGGACAGGCAGACAATGATCACTGACTACTTGTTTCAAATGGGTGTCCGAAAGACAGACCACTGGATTAGTATTATAGTCGACGCCTTCTCTGTGATTGGTTTACAGCACTTAATAATCACATTAATTGTATTGAATTACAATACCATTGAATACAAAGACTCGATAACTGAGACACTAATCCATTCCCATTCAGTGTTAGTCGGCATCTCAATACCACTCTTCCTATTCTTCTCGACATTACTTATCATTCAATCCATACTTTTCGGTTGTTTGGTGTCCGTATTCTTCAAGAGTCCCAACATAGCAGTCATCGTAACTATTGTCTCATGGATTTTGGCATTTTTTGTGCCATTAATATATTTGTTTGCCATCAGAGGCAGAGGTTATCCCATATTATCTCACTTTGGTTTGGAGACTCTGTCTTGTATTTTGCCAAACAGTGCCTTATTTTGGTTTTTCCACATTTGTGTCGGACTCGAGCAAAATGCCCGGTTAGGCGCACAATGGGCTCATCTCTTTGACCAGGGACACTTTCTGGATCAGATGACTTTAAGCCATATATTTATAGTTATGATAATTTCATATCCAATATACGGTCTACTGATTTGGTATTTCTCAGCTGTAATACCCTTCAAACACTCCATTAATAAACCCTTTTATTTCCCGATTCAATGGATTTACGAGAAATTAAATGAGAAGTTTATGAGAAAATCCGATATTAATACTTATAACACAATTATTGACACCGAAACTCAATCTGTTATTCATATAAAGAATTTGAGTAAAAAATATAACTCAATGTTTGGATTCAAAAGCGAGTTTGTGTTGAAAGACATTGATTTAGACGTTAACAAGAAGTCAATTACTGTTATTCTCGGACCAAATGGTTCCGGCAAAACGAGTCTAATGAATATAATTACAGGTAATAAACAATAGATAAAAATGTCTAAACACTTGAAATAATTTTCTAACTTTAAATAATTTCTCGATTCATAGGATTAGTTGAATTTGAAGGACAGGTGAAGATCGGTGGACACGATATCACGAAAGAGTCGTATTTGACGAGAAATATGACGGGAATCTGTCCGCAAGAAAACGTTTACTTCAAATACCTGTCAATTAGAGAGCATTTGAAACTTGTCTCAGATCTGAAGCAAACTCTACGCGAGAGTGACAGCGGATATAATGGCGGACATCTGATCCGTCTCTTGAATCTGGAGTCAGAGCTGAACAAAGAGGCGTTCAAACTGTCGGGCGGAACACTCAGACGACTGGTGCTGGCGGTGGCCCTCATCGGTCCCAATGATGTCCTCCTATTGGATGAGCCGACAGCCGCTTTGGATCCCATAATCCGCCGCAAAGTCTGGGATCTGATACTGGACTCAAGAAATAGTAAAACCGTTTTAATAACTTCACATCATTTAGAAGAGGCTAACCTTCTGTCCGATCAGATCTGCATTATATCCAAAGGAAGTGTTTGTTTCAATGGATCCACGTTTGACATGAAGAAGGAGTTTAACTCAGGATATCATTTAAAAATTACCAAGACTACTGAATTTGAGACTCAAAACAAAATAACGGAAACTATTGAAAAATATGCAAAAATTGGAAACTTTTCTAAAACTGAATTAAAAGATAACGAAGAATTGGTTTATGAGTTGAACTTTGAAGACAGCCATAGATTCAGCGAAATGTTTGACGACTTGTATGCAAACGAGAGTTATTTAGCCATAAATGATATATCGCTAGGAATGACAACTCTTGAGGGCTCGTACGCCAAGATTGTGTCCAAAAGTGATAATAAATTACTGAAAGAGTTTTTCAATGATAATAACAACAGACAAACAGATGATGTTTTAATCACTGAATTGGAGACCATTCAAACACAACACGATTCTTATTATAAACTAATTTTGTGCCAAATATACGGAATATTCTTAAAACGGTTCAATTACTTAAGCAAACATTTTACACTATTATTAACTCTACTAATAATACCGATATTTTTCTTAATAATGCAATTATTGTCAATTGATATGTGGACTCACGTCCGGACGCTTTTCAAAAAAGCTGTTCACCTCAAAAGTACACAAATATATGGCAATGATATCAAAGGATTTGTGATCTCAAGTGATCCGACACTGTCCAAGAGTTATTCACAGGTTCTCACAAATAATGGGATAAAGGAAATTGATCTAGGAAGTGGTAGTGAACAAGATATACAGCAATCACTTCTAGACTACTATGATAAGGGTTTACTTAACTATTTCCACAATTTATTGTTTGGTATTTCCACTAATATTACCGATAATAATACAACTCGTGTTAATATTTGGTACAATTATATGGCCTACCATTCACTTCCCCTATCATTGAATCTGTTCACAAATGCATTACTTAAGCAAATGAGTAGCGAATCTGATTATGACATAAGTGTTACAAACAAACCATTGATGATCGACTGGTCAGGCGCCCAATTGGACAGTGATTTTCGTACCATATATTCAAACGGATTAATGGTTAACACGTATTACATAATATTCTTGTGCGGATTCACATTCACCACCGCCTCCTATGTCTTATTGCCGATCACCGAATGGCGGACTAAATTCAAATTACTTCAACTCATGTCTGGTCTCAATCCTATTACCTATTGGGTCGCGAATTTCGTCTTTGATTTAACGGTTCACACGGTCTGCTCATTGATCTATGTTTTGGTTTACTATATATTTGACACCAAAGGATACTTCACTGGATCCGACTACTCGACGATTGCAATATTCATCACTTTTGTCTTGTATGGTTTCGTATTCATACCATTTGCTTATTTGGTGTCATTTGTCTTTTCAAAGCCCGCCACAGGATTTACATTCATCTCATTATATAATATACTCATCGGTAGTATAGCTCTAATCATACAATTGATCTACAATTACAAGCATTCATATTATTATAATATGGATATAGACTTCAGATATTTTATGCAAACCTATGTCTCTGAGTTCATCTCATTCCTCACACCCGTCACACTATTCTTCAATTGTATCACTTATTTGAATCAAATTATTCACAATAATTACTGTCAACTCATCGATGAGTCGATTAAGACTTCGTGTCTAAATCATGGATACAATGAGAGGAATATCTGCTGTCTTCCTAATTGCCAAACAAACTCCACATCATATGAACAATTTTATGATAAACCAGTTCACGGGATAATTGTTGACGATTTTTATCCAGACTGTTATCAACAGATAAATCCATTTAAACTTATCAATGTCTATTTTGTTCGGTTCATAGTTTATGGCATTTTATATATGGCTATAATTATCATAATTGAAACAAAACCATATAAAACATTATTTAAATTCTTGCAAAGAATTATCACCAAAAAAGTTAATAACAGAAACAGTGATGAACTCCAAGAAGTCAATGAAGTCAACGACAATACAAATGTGAGACAAGAATATGAAACGGTTTCGCAACTGATTGCGAGTGAAAACTATGACAGCGTTTCACTAATTGTCGATAAGTTGACTAAAATGTTCAGCAAATCGCTTACAATTCCCAATAAGTTGTCATTTGTGGTGAACAAAGAGGAATGTTTCGGTTTATTGGGAACTAATGGCAGCGGAAAGACAACGACATTCCGATTACTGACAGGAGATCTCGATATGGACTCAGGAAATGCATACCTGGGCTCAGACGCCGACCTATTGCATAATAAACGAGTGTTTTATTCAAAGATTGGTTATTGTCCTCAAAATGACGCCCTTTTGGATCGACTGACAGGAATGCAAACACTTGTCTTCTTCGGCCGACTCAGAGGTCTTGAGAGGAATGCTTTGCAGACATTCATCGCAAACATTACGGAAAAGTTTGAATTAAAGTCTATAATCCATAAGCGATTGTCTACTTATAGTGGGGGTAATCGGCGAAAGTTATCGCTGGCCGTAGCCCTCATAGGCACCCCTCGGCTCCTACTCTTGGATGAGCCAACCAATGGTGTCGACCCGGACTCAAGACTTAAAATATGGAGTCTCTTAAGAGATCTGATGTCTAACTCCAAAGTCTCGATACTATTAACCTCTCATAATATGAGTGAATGCGAGGCCCTATGCTCTCGATTAGCCATTGTCTCCAATGGTGTCATCAAAACCATTGGTTATGTCTCTCAACTTAAGTCCTCTTATGCTAAAGGATTTGATATTATCTTAAAAGTGAGAAATGATGCAAACGATGAGATTATTGAGGCATTAAAGGCTAGAATAAGTGAAATATTCGGTGATAAATGTCTCATAAAATACGATAATTTTGGAGTCATTTACTATAACCTCATTCGACGGGACATTAAGTTATCGCAAATTTTTCATTCGTTACAAGAATTGAAAAATGAGTTCCCGTTAGAGGACTATTTCGTGGCCAACGCTAGTCTTGAACAGGCATTCCTCTCAATGGTGGCAATGGATGAGACATCCAGAAGAGTCGGTTACGATATACTTCATAATACTAGTGATGCTAACGATACAAACGAGTAAAGACTTGACGATAAATGAAATTATAATAAAATACAGATTTAATATAATTATGATAATAAAGATATGACTGTATGTGTGAATAAAAATTGATTTATTTCTGAATTCAAACCTAAATGAATACTTTTTTGGTGTCTAATCCCTAATCCGTGTCGATTAGGATATTAAAGTGTCTAATTTGCCACTCTTTGAAAGTAATGCGAACTGAAATCCATGACTGAATCAACAGCAAGAATAGGCAGACATTCATTACAACCAGGGATGAGATGAGTGTCCAAAAGAGCAGCCATTGGTTGGCGTAGTCTTTACAGCCGGACTCCGTGTACTTCATCGACACAATGGCTATAAATATTGTGAATCCCGTGAAGAATAGAGTCAAGAGGAACGACACTCTATTCACCTCTTCGCCCATCAGGTACTTCCAGAAGGTGTGGCCCACTTTGTGGACCCTGACGTTGAACTCCTGGCGACATACTCTGCACTTCACGTCTCTATTCACTTGAATCGATTCCGACACACTTGAAGTGCACGTAAGCGATGGATCCGCTGCACAGACACGGCTTCATGAGTGACCCCTCACTGTCACCCTCTTTGCAAATACGACACTCTTTCACTTCTTCGGTACTTTTTGTCTCCATTTGTAAGATCAGTCGATATGAGAAGTTTTGGACAGAAAAGAATTTTTATAAATTTCAATAAATCAGTTTAAAAAGTTTGAAAATTTGTATATTTATTGTTATGTTTTGAAAATGTGTTTAAAAAATATTATTATCCATTGTTTGATTGATATAATGAGTTAATCCTTTCCAACTCCAAGAACTCCAATGCATTCATTCTTATGGATTCATATCTGTATTCTTCATAAGCGTTTCTCTCGTAGTAATGGTTGGGTTCACTCACAACCACTGATGGGATACTTAGTTCAGCCCTTCTGTGTCTTACATTCACCACATATTTCATGACTAAGAAGACAATTAATCCGATAAATGAGGCGCCAATGAGAAAGGACACCAACATTGATATGACTACCAAATGAACCCGGTACCAATTTAATTGAATGGGTACTGGATTCACATTGACATCCGTTTTGTTTGTATATTCAGAATATTTACTAAATCTTTGGTAATCACTCGAGTTATGCACTAAAATTTAATTCAACATTAAGTTAATATAACTTTTATATAAATTGTTTTGTTATTATAAAACTTACAATCCGTGCCTTTCTTAAGACATTTAGGTTGAGAACCGCTCCAAAAGCCTTTAATACAGACTCTCTTATTATCTCCTCTTAACTCAATGTCCGTCTCATTGCCGGTACGACACGAATATATGGCCATTGAGTTGGTCTCTGCATTAGGCGTTCCGTTCAAATAGTTTAGGTATTTGTACTCCACGTGAATGTAGTATATAAAATGCCATAAACTATGAACCGAACAAAATAGACATTGATAAGTTTAAATGGATTTATCTGTTGATAACAGTCTGGATAAAAATCGTCAACAATTATCCCGTGAACTGGTTTATCATAAAATTCTTCATATGATGTGGAGTTTGTTTGGCAATTAGGAAGACAGCAGATATTCCTCTCATTGTATCCATCGATTAGACACGAAGTCTTAATCGACGCATCGATGAGTTGACAGTAATTATTGTGAATAATTTGATTCAAATAAGTGATACAATTGAAGAATAGTGTGACGGGTGTGAGGAATGAGATGAACTCCGAGACATAGGTTTGCATAAAATATCTGAAGTCTATATCCATATTATAATAATACGAATGCTTGTAATTGTAGATCAATTGTATGATTAGAGCGATACTACCGATCAGTATATTATATAATGAAATGAATGTAAATCCTGTCGCGGGCTTTGAAAAGACAAATGACACCAAATAAGCAAATGGTATGAATACGAAACCATACAAAACAAAAGTCATGAATATTGCAATCGTCGAGTAGTCGGATCCAGTGAAGTATCCTTTGGTGTCAAATATATAGTAAACCAAGACATAGATCAATGAGCAGACCGTGTGAACCGTTAAATCAAAGACCAAATTCGCGACCCAATAGGTGATAGGATTGAGACCAGACATGAGTTGAAGTAATTTGAATTTAGTCCGCCATTCGGTGATCGGCAATAAGACATAGGAGGCGGTGGTGAATGTGAATCCGCACAAGAATATTATGTAATACGTGTTCACCATTAATCCGTTTGAATATATGGTACGAAAATGACTGTCCAATTGAGCGCCTGACCAGTCGATCATCAATGGTTTGTTTGTAACACTTATGTCATAATCAGATTCGCTACTCATTTGCTTAAGTAATGCATTTGTGAACAAATTCAATGATAGGGGAAGTGAATGGTAGGCCATATAATTGTACCAAATATTCACACGAGTTGTATTATTATCGGTAATATTAGTGGAAATACCAAACAATAAATTGTGGAAATAGTTAAGTAAACCCTTATCAGAGTAGTCTAGAAGCGATTGCTGTATATCTTGTTCACTACCACTTCCTAGATCAATTTCCTTTATCCCATTACTTGTGAGAACCTGTGAATAACTCTTGGACAGTGTCGGATCACTTGAGATCACAAATCCTTTGATATCATTGCCATATATTTGTGTACTTTTGAGGTGAACAGCTTTTTTGAAAAGCGTCCGGACGTG
>CAJPVJ010000430.1:0-25495 GCA_905397405.1 Oppiella nova
AGCAAGAGTGAACCACCTGATCCCTTCCCGAACTCAGAAGTGAAACCTCTTAGCGCTGATGGTAGTGTGGGGTTACCCATGTGAGAGTAAGTCATCGCCAGCTTTTAAATCTAAAACACCCCGATCTTTAACGAGATTGGGGTGTTTTTTTATGTGCGGTGTTTATAGCGAAATGAAAAGAGATCTATTTATATTAAGTTAATTGGTCAATGACTTCATTGAATAATGAACTGTTGACCTTTAAAATTTTTAGCTAAATAATAATTGAACAAAAATTGGGTATTTCTTATGAAACTTAACTCTTTCTCACCGCTTCCTGATCATGATGAAGAATTACATCTTCCTGAACTGGTGTATGCTGCATCTTTAGGAGAGTTTGAACAGGTCGAACAACTGTTATCACAAGGTATTGACGTTAATCAAACTGATGATGAAGGCTATAGTGCGCTACAAGCTGCGGCGGAAAATGATCATTTAGATATCGTTAAATTACTGATTTCTAAAGGCGCAAACAAAGACTATAAAAGCCAATTTACCGCATTAGAGCTTGCAGAAATGGCTGAAAATCAACAGATTATTGCGTATTTAAATGGTTTATAGATTATCAAACAATGTGATGTGAATCAGATATTCTATAGATATAAAAAGAAAACCCCATCATCCTGATGGGGTTTTCTTCGTATTGGTGTGTTAGATCTGACTCCTGTCGAATCTCACGTTCCTGATGCTCAGACGCTTTATTGTTGTTTTATGTCTGGGAAACTTCCTGTTCCCTATAACTATAGAATATAAGACTAGGCTTTGATCGTATAGATGACAATCGCTGTGATTACTGTAAGCATTTTCCTACAAAGACAACATGGCAATTAATTTACATCAATATTATTTGCCATAAGCCCTTTGCCTTGTGCTTCAGCAATCAAACGTTCAGCAGATTCACGGTTTTTACGCAGTCCTGGCATGCGGAACTCAGTATGACCATAGTCATGAATGCGTGTCCAACGTCCACCCCATGTTAAACCTACAGATTCAGCAACAACCCCATATAATTGATAACCTTTCCATGCCCAAGGATCTCGTTCAGAAATAACAACTTTACCATCTCGTTTAAAGGCAACATCGGCTGCTAAACCAAACTGATGATAACTTTGATAGGCTTTGGCTAAAGTCGTGGCTGTATTGCCAGATAAACGAGTTTGACGCTCTGGACTACGATAACCTTCTAAAAGCACCATTTCATAACCATGACGTTCTTTCATGATTTTAAAGACCATCAGTAAACGCTGCTTATAACTTGGATGCATTTTGTCCCATTTACGGTCAACCATTGCTGTATCGAAGCTGCTACGTTGATCTCCAACCCCTTCATTATCAATAGCTGATGGATTTACACTCGGGAATTGATGATTTGGAACAGGGTTGTCTCTTTCCAATATTTGTGCTTGAACAATCGCAGCATCAATTAAGCTTTCATCCACTGCAGGAGGAGGGGTTAAAACTTCACCATTTAATAGTGCATAAATTTGTGGGTCAGTTTTTCTTAAATATTCTGCTTCAACCTTTGTCGGATCAATTGGTCGTGTAAATGCAAAAACAAGAATGCTGGAAAGTAAAAAGAAACCAGCAATCAAAATCCACCATTGCTGTAAATGCCAATGGGTTTGGGTCTGATTGGCTGAGGCTGCTTGATTCATTTGTTCTGCAAAGTGCTTTGCAGAAGCCAACTTTCTCTTACCTTGCGGTAAAAGTGCTTTAAGGTAGTCTAAGGTTTTATGTCTAATTTCATAAGACATCAGAAAAGTTAGACCAAGCACCAAAAAGATAAAGCAAATGACAACAAACAAAATCATGGTTTGTTTTCTATGACTTTACGGTCTATCGTCATTTTCACTGTACCTTCAGGGGAAGCTTCTTGCGCTTCCTCTTTTTTAGGTGCGGCTTCTTTTTCAGTAGGTTTAGCAGCAGCTTCTGGCTTTGCTTCTACTTTCTCTTTTGGTACTGGTTTTGCGGTTATTGCAGCTTGTGGTCTGGTTGCAGCTGGCGGTGGCACTGCTGGTTTCGCCTCTGGTTTTAGCATTTGTTCAAACGGAGAGGCATTCGGATTTGGGTTTTTCTGAGCAGCAACCTTATTTTCATGTTTAAAAATCTGATTGAAATCTTTTTCATTGATATGCTGCTTATATGCACCAGCATTTTCATCGTGATGATTGGTTGCTGCTTCTTCAGCATGCACATCGCGTAGTTCAGGTTCTTGTGTTGCAACCGAATCCGTATTGGTACTGGTATTTTCTGTTGGGTTGACATTGATAAAAACAAAAAAGAAAATAGCAGAAATAACCATCCCAGCAATTAAACCAAGTAGAAAAACAGATGATTTCCCCAATGTTTTTTTAGCGGGTTTACTTTGTAATATACGAATAGATGTTTGTTTTTCTTGTGTCATAATTCAACCTGTCAAGGCAATTGAATAGTGATATGTGCTTGTTCAGCAGGTGCAGAAATCACATTATTAAATTTCGCAATAGAAGCATTTTCCGTCTTATTCAACATGAATTTTAGGCCAGCGAAAGCCAGTACAGCAAATAACAACAGGAAAATTAAAATCCAAACAAAGGGTAATTCTTTATGAATAATATTTTTGATTTGATCTGGTAAAGCCGCAAAAGGAGAAAAAGCAGTCTTTTTGCCTTTCAAATAATCGATTTCATCACCGACTCGTGCCACAAGATGATTTAAACTTTCAATCGATTCAATACGATACTTACCTTGGAAACCAAGCAATAAGCAATAATGAAAAACTTCGAGTGAAGCCAATCTTTCTTTACCACGAGCGCGAATCAGTTCGAGAAACTCAAAGAATCGATAACCTGCAAGTTGTGAACCAAATAAAGTTAATTGAAGTGGACTGATTAACCAATGATTTTGTAGGTTAAAGAATGATGGATCTTGTTGAGTAACAATGGTTTCATCAATTAAGGCACAATATGCATATTTTGCATCATGAATATCTTCAGGAGAAAACTGCAGTTTTTTTGCTTGATGTTCAAAACGATTCAACAAGTCTAAAATTTTGTCTTTAAAGCCGTTTGCATTTTCTGGCACATACTGATTTTTCAACAAGAAAACAATATAAAATCCGTCATGTAGAAGGTCGACTAAATTGGTTGCTTGTGTGATTTTGGATTGTTGCGGTAAAGAACCTCCACCGATTTGTCCATCATCAAACAGTGAGGGGGCAATATTATTCTGGCTCATGACATACTCCTCGCTTAACCATTCATCACTGCAATTAATTCAATACTGATATCTTGGAAACCTGCAGGGACATAAATACAGATGGTCTCAGAATCAAGCATACGTTGATACATTTCATGATGTGGTTCAATTTCAAAATAATTCACACCAGAACGTACTGGGATAGCAGTTGGAATTTGGACTAAATGATGAATTGGGATTGCAGGAAGTGCCGCAACAACACGTTGTTCAACATCGACAGTATTCCCGACTTTGAAACGCAGTGGGACAATTTGAATCAGTTCATGGGTTTGCATCATGCTACTAGAAACAGCGATATAAAGTCTTGATTCTTTGGTGATTTTATCTGTTTCTAAGCTTCCGACCCAATAAGATGGGCGAATTTCTTTTAGCGCAATACTGATATAACGACTTGAAATAATCGTATCGAGCAATTCGCGTAAAATTTTATCAAGCTGACTAAAGCTATCTTGCAAGTTATGATGTTGATATTGTGGCAAATGTTCAACTTCATATGCGGTAGAGAATGTCAGCAATGAACCCGTTAAACGCAGAAGTTCAAAAAATAGTTTTTCAGGGTGAATCTGCGGATTTTGTAACAGATGATTCAAGGTCGCATGAGCAGTATTTAGTGCATTGACCAACCAGAATGAAACAATATCACCCGATCTAAATTCAATGAGCTTTTGTTCATTTTCACGATTATTGGTTTGAATCATTTTAATTTTGGCACGAACAACGTTCAATGTTCGCTTCAAATTTGCCAATAAGGTTTCATTTGACTGAATATGTAAAATTGGTGGAATATATTTTGAATCAATCTCAAAATTCCCTGAACTATGACGTCGAATTTTTCCGATAGCAAGATATAAAAAACCATCTAAATCTTGATTTGGATCTGCTTGAACATCAAAAAGTTTAAATTCAGTTCGGCGTCGAAGAAATGTAATTTCAGCAGGGGATGCATCAGTAAAAAGATCGTGAGTTTCATTCAAATATGAATGGTAGCGAGCAGGTTGTTTATCCTGTTCATCAGAGATGTTCTTTTTATTCGGTTGTAAAATAGGCAATGCTAAGTAGATTAACATTTCCCCACGCAAGTTCAGTTCATCCAATAAAATTGGTTGTGGTAACAGATCTTTGGCCGGCGCTTGGTAAATTTCACCATCCTGCCAAATCATATCGATTTGCTCTAAAGCAAGCACATTTGTGCCCAGTTGTGTTTCGTCAAATCGAAGATTTTTAATTCCATAAGGATAAGGAATCGTTGAACGAATGGTGTGGTTAAGTCGTTGTTCTTGATACGTATCTTGTAATTGGAAGTGTTGTGGTCTTAAAAATAAACCTTCACCCCAAAGAACTTTTTCTGCTTTAAACATAGATGATTACCATTCAGAAGATTCATTATTTTGGTTTACGCCCAATAATTCTTGAATAGAATCAAGGGGATTATCATTTTTAATGACTTGAGTTAACCATTCATGTAAAGGCATTTGGCTCCATTTAATTGTTTTTTGCAGCATATAACTCACAGGACTATGCGGCTCATTGGTTTGAAAGTAATCGGCAATCTCTTGTAAAACCCGCATTGCCTGTTCACGGTTTTGTAAATGGCTTTGTGGTTGAGGTTGAAATGTTTGCGCTTGTGGAATTGGAGCTGAATGCGTTGTTTCTGTTACTGGCATTGTCATTTGAGCTGGGGTATCTTCAACTGCAGCTGTATTGGTGTTGTTTCCAAATGAGTCTGCTTTATAGATTTTTTTCAGGTTCATTTGAATATTTTCAAACTGTGAATCGATACTCGCAAAACTTGGTGCTTCCAGCTCCATTAATGCATCTAATGTTTGTTTGATAATATTCCAATGCTGCAAAATTTCTTGAAATTGCTGATAATTTTGATACTGAAAAGTCCGTGAGGTATTGAATAGCGCTTGATTGAATTGATCTAATTCTAAGGACGCTTCTACACTGTCAGAATCTTCGGCTTGCTTACGACGATTATTCTGTAAATGTAAGAATTTTTCGTATTGGGCAAGTGAATAAAATGGTTGAATGTTGATGAGCGGAACATTCTTTACCAAGCTCGGTAATTGGGTGGTAAAACCTTGCAGTAAGCCTAAGCGTTGATCTAAGTCGTCATCTTCAATTTCAGGATGAATCTTTAACCAGAACTGTTCTAAAACACGGTGACTCAGTTCCAGTCCTTTGATTAAGCCTTCAAAGCCATAGAGGTTTGTCCAAGCTTCTGTAAGCCAGGTTAATAAACGAATATCTTTGGTTTTTTGCGTGAGTAATTGGATTGATTTTTCTGCAACAAATGACCAGTCGGCTTGCTTTGGCTCAGAAATCCAATCACCTTGGTCTAATAAAGGATCATCATGGGTACGTGCTTTTTTGATTTCGTGAAACTCATTGGAAAAAGATAAATCTTCTCCACACGGATGAGCATCAGAAATAGGTTCTAATAAGACGTCTAAATTTATATCCATTTTCTATACTCGTATATATTTAAGCTTCCACAACTTTTGATTTTTTGCTCGACTTTTTCTTTGCTGGCTTCGCTTGTGGATCTAATAGGTAAATGATTTCATCATCTTTAGTATCAATATGAATGACTTTTGGTATTTTTTGTTCAGCCAAAGCCACCAATATTTCAGTGGCCAAAGCAGGTAACACTGAGGCATTTAAAATGTTATCAACATTACGTGCGCCACTATCAACTTCAGTACAACGACTTAGAATTAATTCGATTAAATCTTCGCTATATGTCACTTTGGTTTCATACTGCTTTTCGAGTCGTGCTGTAATTTTTCCTAGTTTATGCTCAATAATTCTGACTAATAGATCATCATGTAATGGGAAGTAAGGGACAATTCGCATACGGCCTAAGAATGCTGGCTTAAATTGTTTGTATAAGCTTGGTTTGAGTTGTTCAGTCAGCTCTTCAGCACTTGGCCATTCTTCGACAGGTTGATTTAAGCATGCCTGCATGATGGCATTTGAGCCCGTGTTTGACGTCAGTAATATCGTGGTGTTTTTAAAATCAATCACACGACCTTCACCATCTTCGAGTGTGCCCTTGTCAAAAACTTGATAGAACAGTTCTTGAACATCGCTGTGTGCTTTTTCAATCTCGTCTAATAACACAACACTATACGGATTACGTCGAACGGCTTCAGTCAAAACACCGCCTTGACCATACCCGACATATCCTGGAGGCGCACCTTTAAGCGAAGAAACCGTATGCGCCTCTTGGTATTCAGACATATTGATGGTGATTAAATGTGACTCACCACCATAAAGTTCATTGGCAAGTGCTAAGGCAGTTTCTGTTTTACCTACACCACTTGGCCCGACAAGCATGAAAACACCCTGTGGTTTATTTGGATCTTCTAAACGTGCTTTTGATGTTTTAATACCTTGAACCAACTGATGTAGGGCATAATCTTGTCCCATCACACGTTTTTCAAGTTTTTCTTCCAGACTGAGAATTTGCTTAATTTCATCATTGACCATTTTGCCAACAGGAATACCCGTCCAGTCTGAAATAATTTCATTAATAATTTGGGCATTTACACGTTCAAAGACCAGTGGTTGCTGACCTTGTAGCTCAGATAGCTGCGTACGTGTACTGAGCATCTCATCTTTGTTGGAATCAGCCTGTTCAGCAGTTTCTAATGCTTGGATTTTTTGAATCAGTGCCAATTCAGCTTGCCATTGTTGTTCTGTTTGCTGAATTTCTTGATCAAGCAATTCCAATGATGATGTTAATTGAGTTAAACGTTCTTCATGAATTGGCTGGTGACGGTGTTCATTTTCAATAATATTGAATTCAAGATTTAAATTATGTTGTTGTGCTTTAAGTTGATCGAGTTTGACCGGTTGAGCATTTTGGGTTAGCGCAACACGAGCCGCAGCGGTGTCAAGCACACTAATGGCTTTATCTGGGAGTTGGCGGCCACTAATATAACGATGTGAAGAATGAACAGCGGTGATAATCGCTTCATCATCAATGCGTAAATTAAAGTGATTGGCCATCACTGGAATCATGGCACGTAGCATATCGATCGCGACTTCTTCAGTCGGTTCTTCTACTTTGACCACTTGGAAACGACGACTTAAAGCAGCATCTTTTTCAAAATATTGTTTGTATTCAGCCCAAGTTGTTGCTGCAATTGTGCGTAATTCACCGCGCGCAAGTGCAGGTTTTAATAAGTTCGCAGCATCATTTTGCCCAGCTTGGCCGCCCGCACCAATCATGGTGTGAGCTTCATCAATAAACAAAATAATTGGATGAGAAGACTGTTGTACTTCTTGAATCACTTGTTTTAAGCGGTTTTCAAACTCACCTTTAACACTTGCACCCGCTTGTAACAGGCCCATATCCAAAGAGTGTAATTGGACATTTTTTAACGCATCGGGCACTTGGTTCTGTGAAATTTTTAATGCCAGACCTTCTACAACAGCCGTTTTTCCCACACCAGGTTCACCCGTTAAAATAGGGTTGTTTTGACGACGACGCATCAAGATATCAAGCATTAAACGGATTTCATATTCACGACCAATGACTGGATCAATCCCACCTTTTTGGGCTTTTTCAGTCAAATTAATGGTGAACTGATCTAATGCAGGTGTCTTTTTGCTCGAAGCGGAATTGTCTGTTGGCTGATTCTTAAGTTCAGCTTCTTGTTCTTGAGAATTTGTTGGAATATTTTCGGCGCTGTTTACACAAATTTCTAAAAATTTATGCTTCATCGTATCGATTGGAAACAGATCAAATAAGCTCGATGCTCGAATAGCAATTTGGTAAAGATCAGATGCTGTTAAAAGTGCAATCAATAAATGACCGCTTCGGATCACTGGGTCTGGTTCAGCCGAAGCAAGTAACCAAGCTTGTTCAAGAAGTCTAACAATTGATTTGGAAAAAATAGGTGTACGGGTATTTCCTTTAGGAAGTTGAGAAATACACTCTAATAAATCCGTTAAAAGTGCATCTTTTGAAATTTTGTATTTATTAAGTAGAAGTTCAAGATCATTGGATTGTTGTTCTAATAATTTGACAAAAAAATGTTCGATTTCGATTTCAAAATTTTGATGGTTTACACATAAGTTGGCGGATTGTTCTAAAGATGTACGTGAAGATGCTGATAACTTTTTAATCAAAACTTTTAGATCTGTCATTTTCTGTCTCTCTCAAAAAACTTTATTTCTAGGCAAATAAATTCTAAATTTTCTAGCCTATAAATTTGGCATTAAAATTAGTATATTGAAATCAAATTTTTAATAATTTTTTAAAAATCACTGGAAATATTTTACATAAAAAAAAACTTTTGTGAAGACAGGATATTATGTATATTATGCAACCAATTAAAAAAGTCATTTTTATCAAACGGTTAAAATATTGATACGAAATTTAACTTGACGAGGGTACGTTTTTTTAGTCTTATTTTTAAGTCTTTAACGAAATTGCTTAATTATACATATTTATAAAACATCAAAAGTAAATCTATTGAATAACTGAATCAAGTAAATATTGAGGTTGGATTTTGAAGAATTTTATTCCATATATTTTAGTTCTTGGCGCATCATTGGCGACTACATTTGTCTACGCGGATGATGAAATCAAACTAAAAAGATCCTGTATAAAAGATTACCCAATGGTCGAGGGAGAAACCAATCCTGAGTTGTTGGCGGTCTATTCACAATTGTGTGATAAGAAAAATAAAGACAATAAAAACAAACTGTTGGTCTCAGCGGCAGAGAAGTTTCAGCAAATTGGAAAAAATGATAAAGCCATCCAAATTGTCAATTATTTAGAAACGCAAAACATCCAAAGCAATGAATTAACGGATGTCAAATTCCTTGCAGGAATTGGCTTAGCTTCTGACGCATTGAATAAAATGCGCACACGTGAAATGAGATATTTGACTGAGGATAAAACCTATCCTGTTGCGAAAAGTTTTACTGACGCAGTTAGACAAGCAATGCCAGCAGCAGTTTTGGTTGAAAAAAATCAGGAAAGTGCCCCAGTTGTAGAGCGTGCTCGTCCTCAGAAGGTAAGTCGCCCTCAGAAGAACCGTGCTACACCAACACGCTCAACGCCTGCTGCAAAACCAGCTACAAAGCCTACTGCGACGCCAGCGAAACCGAAGTCTACGTCATCAGCACCAAGACCGAACTTCCCAACATAATTTATTGCCCAAATTAATGGATAACAAAAATGTCAAAACGTGAAAGTGTACAGAAGAAATTACAGCGAATCCGACCACCACGTGTTCAACTGACTTATGATGTTGAAGTCGGTGATGGTAAAGAAATAAAAGAGTTACCTTTTGTTGTAGGTGTTTTAGGTGACTTTTCTGCTGCTTCTGAGTTAGAAAAAACTAAATTAAAAGATAAAAAATTTATTAATGTCGACTTAGAAAACATTGATGAAGTGATGGAGTCGTTGTCTCCACGTGCCGCATATCAAGTTGAAAATACGCTGACTGAAGAGGGTGGGCGTATGTCGGTCGACTTAACCTTTAAATCGATGGAAGATTTCAGACCAGAACAAGTGGTACAACAAGTAGAACCATTGAGAAAATTAGTTGAAGCTCGTGAACGCTTAACGGATTTGAGAAATAAGATTTCAAATAGTGAGCGTTTGGAAGATTTACTTGATGAAGTCTTACAAAATACTGATCAGATTCGTAAATTAAGCGCTGAGGCGGGTCCTGAAAATGAGTAATTTACAAACCAATACTGTGCAAGATGCAGCCGTAGAAGAAGTAAGTTTACTTGATTCTATCGTGGAGCGTAGCCGAATTGCACGTAATGACGAAGAGCATGACCGTGCGAAAAGCTTGATTGGTGAATTAGCCAAAGAAGTGATGGCAGGAACAATCACTGTTTCAGAAAATATGTCTTTATCGATTGATAAGCGTATTGCTGAAATAGATGCGTTGATTTCAAAGCAGCTCAGTAAAATCATGCACAATGAGCAGTTTCAGAAAATTGAATCGACTTGGCGTGGTTTGTATTACTTCTGTCAGGAGTCACCTTCAAATCCATTGATCAAAATTCGTATGTTAAACACAACGAAAAAAGAATTGGTCAAAGATTTCCAAGGTGCGACAGATTTCGATCAAAGTACTTTGTTTAAAAAAGTTTATGAAGAAGAATACGGTTCATTCGGTGGTGCACCTTATGCAACATTGATCGGTGACTTTGAGTTTGACCGTACTCCTTCAGACATGTATCTGTTAGAACAGATTTCACATGTTGCAGCAGCGGCACATGCTCCGTTTATTTCGGCAGCAAGCAGTAATATGTTAGGCCTTGAATCATTTACAGATATTGATCGTCCTCGTGACGTTTCAAAAGTATTTGAAACAGCAGAATATGTACAGTGGCGTTCTTTCCGTGAAAGCGATGACGCTCGTTATGTTGCGTTGACAATGCCACGCGTTTTAGGCCGTTTGCCTTATGATCCAAAAGAAGGTTGGGCGACTGAAGGCTTTAACTTTGTGGAAGAAGTTTCAGGGCAAAACCATGATGAATATTTGTGGATGAATGCAGCTTATGCGTTTGGTACTCGTTTGACCAATGCATTTGACCTCCATGGTTGGTGTGCTGCGATTCGCGGTGTTGAAGGTGGTGGTATGGTCGAAGGTTTACCAGTACATACTTTCAAAACCAATGATGGTGAAGTTGTATTTAAGTGCCCAACTGAAATTGCGATCACTGACCGTCGTGAGAAAGAGTTGAGTGACTTAGGTTTTATTCCACTTGTTCATTGTAAAAATACAGATTACGCAGCATTTTTTGGTGCACAGTCTACGCAAAAACCGAAGAAGTATGACAGTGATACCGCAAATGCGAACTCATCATTATCTAGTCAGATCCAATACATCATGGCAGTTTCTCGAATTGCACATTATTTAAAAGCGATGATGCGAGATAAAGTCGGAAGCTTTGCTTCAGCGGGTAATGTAGAAGCATTTTTAAATGAATGGCTATCACAATACGTATTGCTTGATGATGGTGCTTCACAAGAAGCTAAAGCGCAGTATCCATTGCGTGAAGCTTCTGTAAAAGTTGTAGAGAATCCTGCAGAGCCAGGGCACTACAAGTCTGTGGTCTTCTTAAGACCGCATTTCCAGCTAGATGAGTTGTCGGTTTCTTTGCGACTTGTCACTGAGTTACCTCAGTCCTCGAATTAAAATAGAGCGTGGCTAAATAATAACTTTAAAAAATAAGGGTAATCCAATGAAAGATATATACGTTCAATTCCAAGGTAAGTACAAGGTTGATGGCGAGTCACGTGATTCTGAGCACAAAAATTGGCTAGAAGTTAATTCTTGGTCTCATAATATTCGTCAGCCGAAATCTGCGACTTCTTCAAGCGTTGGTGGTCATACTGCTGAACGTGTAGAACACTCAGATATGCTTTTTGTTAAAGATTTGGATGCAACTAGTCCAAAACTTTGGGAAGCTTGTTCTGCGGGTTATACATTTGATGAAGTTCAAATTGACTTCTACCGTGCAAATGGTGACAAACGTATTAAGTACCTTCAAATCAAACTTAAGCATGTACTTGTTTCAAGTGTAACGCCTACGGTAAATGAAGAAGGTGTTCCAACTGAAGCATTTGGTCTTAAATATGCTGCGGTTGAGTGGACTTATAATCAACAAGATATTAACGGTTCTGCTAAAGGTGCCGTTACTAAGAAATGGTCTCTTTCTAACAATACAGCATCTTACGCTGCTTAATTGTTTGTTGGAACAGATAGGGACTCGGGTCCCTGTCTGTTTCATATTATTAGAATATACATTATGAATTTAGATCAACTATACCCATATGGATTTCGATCTACACTATTTGATCGTTTAATTGTTGAAGATGATTATATTAAAGGGCTTTCGATTCATGAGTTAAGAGAGTCTGTTGCTCATGATTTAGAAGATTTATTAAATACACGAATTGCCAAGCTAGATCTGGAAATCGATGATTTTCCTTTAGTGAAAAAGTCTATTGTACAATTTGGCATTATTGATTTTGTTGGGCTTTCAACAGCGAATCCAACCGATCGAGATACCATCTGCCAGTCTATAGAACAATCGATTGCTGCACATGAACCACGCTTAAAACAAATTAAAGTAGAAATGCAGTTAGATGACCAAAATGTTGGTTCGTTATGCCTAAGCATTCAAGCTTATTTAAATATCCACCCACTTTATGAACCTGTAATTTTTGATGCCTTACTTAAGCCAACAACACAGCAATATGTGATTTCTGCCAGATCTTAAAATAAAGTAGGTATGTCGTGATAGAAGAACTTTTACCGTATTATGAAAAGCAATTACAAGAATTTGGACAGCAGTCGCGTGCCTTTGCAGATAAATACCCAAAAATTGCACAACGATTATCTTTAAATCAAGAACAAATTGATGATCCACATATTGAACGTCTGATACAGGCATTTTCTTTAATTGCCGCACGTATTGATAAAAAGTTAGCTGATAGTTACGACATCTTTACACGTTCTTTATTTGAGGTGATGTTTCCTCAATATTTACGCCATTTTCCGGCGTGTTCAGTTGTGAGTTTTGAAGACTTAAACAAGCAAAAACAATTGACAGATGTTCATATTATTCCCAAAGGGACCACTTTAAAATCAAGAAGTTTCAAAGGTGTCCAATGTGAGTTTAATACCAGTGCTGAAGTTAAATTACTGCCGATCCAACTAGAAAGCCTGAGTTTCCAAACCAATCCTAGCGCACATATTCATTTAAACCAAAATGCGACATTAAATTTAAAATTTGTGTTATTAAACCCTGCTAAAAATTGGTTGAAAAATGAAAAGCTCCCCATTTATTTGGATGCGATTTCAAACTTTCCTTTGCAAGTTCTAGATCATATCTTTCATAAAGAGACCAGTTTTAGTCTTCGTATCAATCATAAAGTTGTGGCGATAAAAAATCCGTTTGAAGTGATGGGTTTTGATGAAAATGAAAGTTTATTGCTGGTTGATCAACATACCCATCATGCTTACCGATTATTAATCGAATATTTCTGCTTTCCTGAAAAGTTTAGTTATTTAAATTTGAATTTAGATTTTTTAAAATTATTAAAAGAAGAAAATCTAAGTTTTGAAGTGCAGATCCATTTAAAACTGAATTTAAATGACCAAGCCATTATTCGCAATTATTCAGAATTGAATGTGGCAAATTTTAAGTTATTTACCAGCCCAGTCGTCAATTTGTTTGAGAAACAAGCTGAGCCACAAAAAATCAATCATAAAAACTTAGAATATCCTTTGATGACGGATGCACATCATCCTGAGTTCTATCAAGTGTATTCAATCGTTGAAATGAATTTGATCCGTGAAAAAAGCAACCAAGATCAAGTGGTTTATCCGATTTTACCTTTCTTTGCCATGAGTCATTATCACGGTGATGATATTCAGTTTTTTTATGCATTAAATCCAACCGTTTTACAAAATCAATATGTCGAAACGGGCTATTCGATTATTTCTAAACAATTAGAACCGCACAGTATTAAGTCTGATTTTGTCAGTTGTAAATTGTTATGTTCCAATCGTGAATTACCGCACGAAGCTTTGGGTCAGTCAAATAATGTCTTGAATTTGAATGACAGTACCGTTGCTCGTCGTGCATTGGTGTTAAAAAGACCTACTGCACCGTTCCAATTTGAAAAAAATAAGAATGAACAATGGCGTATTATTTCGCATCTTTCATTAAATACTTTAGCGTTAATGAAGGGTGATGCAGTCAGCCATATTAAAGAATTATTAGAGCTTTATAACCTACCAAAATCTAAAGAAAATCATTTAATTATTGATGCAATTAAAAGAATTGAGTTTGAAATCACCAATAAACTGGTTGAAGCCAAACCCTTTCCAATGTTTGTACGTGGGGTGAAGGTTTTAATGGATGTAGATGTCCAAGTCTTTAGAGGGCATAGCTTATATATTTTCAGCGAATTGATCAGTCATATCTTTAACTTAAAAGTACAGATGAACAGTTTTGTTGACGTTTTTGTTCGAGATCTAAATACAAAACAGGAGTTATACCAATGCGTACAGAACGTTGGTGGCAAGAAGCTTCTGTAATTGATGAGCTTTTTAAAACCCCTACAGCTTTTGAATTTATCCAAACCACACGATTATTTAGACATGCGCCCAATACTGCTGTTTTAAAGAATTGGTCTGACGATTTTCTTTTTGAAAGTTCATTAAATTTGAACTTCCCAAAACATGAAATTGAATTACTCGAACAACAAGATGAAAAAATTCATCTTACCAATTTGATTGTCGGTTTAACTGGTATGCAAGGCGCAATGCCGTATACCTATACCAATAAAGTGAAACAAGCACCGCGTAAACAGCGTGTTGAAGTTCAAAAGTTTTTAGGCTTATTTAATCATAAGCTTACAGCTCAATTTGTTGAAGCCAGTTTAAGTTATAACCTGCCTGTACGTTATGAGGTTGAGAAAGAAAATAATTACTTAGAAATCCTGCATGCATTAAATGGTTATATTCGAACACAACATCAACAGAGTGATTTAGACGATTATTTTGCTGAATTTTCTGGGCTGATGCAGGGGCAAAACAATACCGCCCATGCACTCAAGACAATGCTGACCTGTGTGTTCAATCAACAGGTTGAAGTCAAAGAATATATTACCGAAAAGTTTAAACTCGGCGATGATCAGAAAACCACTTTGGGAGGCAAGCAGCCCTTTTTGTTAGGTGTAAACACTTTTTGTGGAGAAACGATTCGACAAATTGATGGAAAAATTGAGATTCAAATTGGACCATTGAGCCACGCACAGTATTTAGAATTTTTACCCAAGAAAAAATTGAGTAAGAAGTTAAAGAAAATTCTGCAAAGTTGGTGTAGTCCCACCTTACTTGTCGATCTACGTTTAGTCTTGGCAAAAGAGGAAGTCCAGCCTTTACAACTGAGCTCAACAACACAAATCGGTTTGGCACAAGGTGCTTTTGTGATGCCAAAAATTCAAAGTGACAATGATGAAACCTGTTATGCACTGATTGGAGTGTCATAAGTGATCAAAATAATTTTAGGAACTTTAGTCAGCACAATATTACTGGTTTCGGTAATCGTGGTGTTTTATTGGCGTGATATTAAATATGACCCAAATGGGCAAGATTTTCTGATTTTCTTTGGGGTGATTCCAGCGGCGATTACTTTGTTAATTCTAAGCCCAATGTTGATCAAAAAGATTTATCAAAGCCGCCAAGAGAAGAAAGAACAACAAAGAATTGAGGCAGAACAAAGTTCAGAACAACAACAAACCACTGAAGCTAAAGTTGAAGAAAAAATTGAATGGGTAGACTTGAAAGTTTATTCAGCGACAAGTTTAAGTGCCTTAGGCGAAAATGAAGCACAGCTTGATCAGCTTCAAGATGTGGCAAGTCCTGAACTTGATTCGCAATTGGTCAATGGTTATGGCTTACCGATTCTTTCATTCCGTGTTCAAGAGATTGAAGAACCGTTAGAGGATGAGGCATCTAGTCTTTCCAGTCGTCAAAAGCGTATAAGTGCATTAATTCAGCAGCAATTAGAACAGAATACTGAAACTTTATATCAAATTGCAGAGCACCTAAAAAACTCGGCACTCTTTTATGATGCCAAACTTGCACATGAATATCGTATGCATCCTGCTTGGATTGACCCGCATCGTGACTATGAGGATGAGCCGATAGAACAACAGGTCGCAGAAGCAGTACCTCGACTTAATCGTTTGAATATTCATATTATTTTGCCAGAAAATTTATTCCATAGCTGGGATGAAAGTTCAGCTTCAGAATTGGTTCATCATTATCTTACTGAACTGGGCATTCTCGATCAGCAATTTGGCACTGAATATCATTATTGGGGGGAAACAACTGCGTATAAAGACTGGATTAAGTTGCTGAAAAGAACCCAACTCCTAGATGCTGAGGCATCACTGTTTATTGCAGTAGATTCAGAAATTGATCAAGAAACCATAGATGATCGGACGTGGATGACTGAAAAATATATTCCATCTGAGTATATCAGTACCTGTTGTATGACAAATACTCAGGTCGAATTGCAAAATTTACAAGCAATAAAGTATATTCGAATTGCTTTAAATTCTGATCAGGCATCTAAAACATTAAAAGAGTTGAATTTAGACCAAGCAGAACAGTTTGATCAAGAACAGCCCTTTGTCTTGGTCTTAGACGACCCATCAGAGATCAAGCTGTTAAAGAAACTTGAACAAAACTTTGCCGAAACAGCGATTGAAGCGCATCATTATCTTTACAGTAAAAATAGCCTAGGCCATACCCAACCCTTAGCCAAAGTTTTTGGTTTTATGTTGAGTTTGCACTTTAAAGATGAGTTGTACGGTTATGTTTATAGTGCTGAACATCAGCAAACCCAAGTGCTTGTTGGGACTGAGTTTGCATAGAACTTACAGATAAATTTAGAAAGAAATAGAGAAAATGATACAAACAATTTTAAGCTATGCATGGCAGTACATCACAAATCCGAAACTGGTGATTGCACTTTCGATTCTGGTGGCGCTCGTTTCTTCATATAGTGTAGTGCCGCGTCAGTACTTCTTTATGATGGTTGCAGCTTACATTCTTGGATTGGTGATTTACGGCATCTACTGGTTGATCCAGCGCCGTAAACATGCAGAACAAGGTGAAGCATTGGCTGAAGCGATTCAACAAGACACCACTGCTGAATATGGAAAACAAAAAGATAAAGAAGAATTAAATCTGATCAATCAGCAGATGAAAGATTCGATCCAATTGATTCGTAAGTCTAAATTGGGTGATAAAAGTGGTAACGCAGCACTCTATGAGTTGCCTTGGTATATGGTGATTGGTAACCCTGCTGCGGGAAAAAGCTCGGCAATTTACCATTCTGGACTAAAATTTCCCTTTGAAGAGACCCATCAAAAAGTGGTGTCTTCAGGACTCAGTGGTACCCGAAACTGCGATTGGTTTTTCTCAACAGAAGGGGTATTGCTGGATACAGCTGGTCGATACTCTGTGTATTCTGAAGACCATTCAGAATGGTTAGGCTTTTTAAATATTCTGAAAAAGAACCGCTCTAAAGCGCCGATCAATGGCTTAATTGTGATTGTTAGTGTGGCTGAGTTGGTCAGTCAAAGCCCTGAAAAATCGATCAAATTGGCGAAAAGTTTAAGAGCGCGTATTCAAGACTTAACTGAACGTTTAGAAATTTTTGCACCTGTTTATTTGGTCTTTTCTAAAATGGATTTGATTGCAGGATTCACTGAATTTTTTGAATGTTATGAATCCGCTGAGTTTGATCAAGTGTGGGGTGCGACCTTACCTTATGACTCTGAATCATCACAGAATGCTGTAGAACATTTCGAGAAGCACTACAATATTTTATATGATGGATTAAAAGGGGTCAGTACCACCCATTTAAGTCGCCGTCATGCGCAAAATATTTCACCAAGTGTGATGACTTTCCCACTTGAATTTAAGACTTTAAAACCTGTATTAAAAACGTTTATTGGTACTTTATTTGAAGAAAATCCGTATCAGTTTAAACCAGTCTTCCGTGGCTTTTACTTTACCAGTGCTTTACAAGAGGGCGTGATAGAAAGCCCGATGACGGAACAAATTGTTGATGATTTTCAGCTGACTAAAATCCCCAATAGCGAACATGGTATTCCACAAAATTCAATTTCTCAGAATCATGGCTATTTCTTAAAAGGTTTATTCTCAGAAGTCATTCTCAAAGATAAAAACCTAGTTAAACAACATATTAACCCGACCACAAAGCGTAAACGTTATTTGGCGTTTATTGCATCATTATTGGGTGTTTCCATCATTTTAGGTCTATGGGTATGGTCTTATCGTAATAACCAACAGTTGATTGCAGATGTTCAGGCCGATTTAAATAAAGTTGTGCAAATGGAACAAACTTCAGGTCAAGAACTTTCAACTCAAATCGATGCTTTGCTGATTTTGCAACAACGTTTAGAGCAATTGGATGATTTTGATCAGCATCGCCCATTGAAGTTTTCGTTTGGTCTATATCAAGGCAATGACTTAAAAGAAAAATTAAAAGCGGAATACTTAAAAGGGGTGAAACAGATTGTTTTAGCGCCGAGTCAGCAAAACATTGCACAATATTTACAACGTGTAAAAGGCAATGAGCAGACGCTTAAGCAAAATCATGTCAATGTAGAAATTAAACAAGCGTCTTCGACACAGATTGCATCAGAACCTTCTGATACCAATCCACAAGATGCCTACAATGCGTTAAAAGCCTATTTGATGATGAGTAATCCACAATATATGGATGCGAGTCATTTAAGTGACCAAGTCACTCGTTTCTGGCGTTCATGGTTAGACACCAATCGTGGGCAAATGCCACGTGGCGAAATGATTCAAAAAGCTGAAAAAATATTGAGCTATTCAATGACTTTAGCCAATGATAAAAAGTTTCCAGTGTTAGAGTCTGATGCGCAATTGGTCGATCAAACCCGTCAAGTGTTGCTCTCTGTTGTACGTGGAATGCCAGCACGTGATCGCGTTTATAATGAAATTAAAATGCGCGCGGCTGTTCGATTCCCTGCGGTGACGGTGGCGCAAATTGTCGGTGAAACCAATCGTAATGTCATGCTCGGTGGTTATGCATTGCCTGGTATATTTACCCAAAAAGCATGGGATGAATATGTCGATAAAGCTATTGAAGAAGCTGCGAATAAGCCAACAGATACCAAAGATTGGGTGTTGAATAGTACCCAGTCAGATGATTTAACTTTTAGTGGTAGTCCTGACCAAATTCGTAAACAGTTAACCCAGTTGTATAAGCAAGAATATATTGCTGAATGGAAGAAGTTTATTAATGCTACCCATTATGCAAAAGGTGCTGATTTTGTTCAGCAAGCCAAGGTCATGGATGTGTTGGGTGAGCCACAAAACTCTCCAATCCGTACCTATATTGACCGTGTTGCAAAAGAAACCAGTTGGGATAATCCAGTCGTTCAAGCTGAACTGGCTGCACCACAAACTGGCTTTATTGCTTGGTTTAAGCGTAAAGTTTTAGGTCAAGGTAAAACGGATGATATCCAACGTGCATCGAATCAAGCACAAGGGCAGATTTCTCAACAATTCCAAGTATTCTACCAATTGGTCCGTAAACGTGATGATTTACAGAACAAATCACTGCTGGATGATTATTTACAGAATATGGCGCAAGTCAGAAGCAAGCTGAATGATCTACGCAGTGCAGGTGACTTTGGTCCAAGTGCTTTGGCCTTAGCGAAACTGACCATTAATGATCAAAGTTCAGTTTTCAACACCACTCAAAAAGTCGTCGATGAAAAATTGACGGTTGGTTTGGGTGAGTTGGATCAGCAAATGGTTCAAAAATTGTTGGTGAGTCCATTAACTCAATCTTTTGACAGTTTGTTGACCCCAGCACAGGACGAAATTAATAAACTTTGGACCTTGCAGGCTTTCCAACCATTTAGCCAAACACTTTCGCAAAAAGTTCCATTTAACTCTTCTGGAACCATTCAAGCGACCAGTAGTGAAATTAGCCAAATTTTTGGTGATAACGGCAGCATTTCTAAATTTGTAAAAGAAACCCTTGATCCATTCGTTATTCGTCGTGGTTATACGTTGTCATCGAAGACATGGAAAAACATGGGTATTGGTTTAAATCCTGAATTCGTCATGAATTTTGAGCAATATACCACACCAATTAATGGTGCTTCTGCGGGAGCAGCAGGTGGTGCTCCAGTTGCAGCCAATCAGTCAAATTTCCAATTCTATCCAATCCCTAACAATAAATTATTGTCCTATACCATTGATATTGATGGGCAGCGCTTGGTTTATGAAAATGGTATCCAACAATGGGTTAACTTCATGTGGCCAAATCCTGGTGCAATACCGGGAGCACGCATTACTGCAATCGATTTAGATGGGCAAACCCATACCATATTTGATGAGCCGGGTGAATACGGGATCAATAAATTAATTGATAGCGCACAACGTAAGTCATTGAATGGAAGCTTTGAAATGACATGGGCAAGCAAACAAAACAGTGATTTGTTTGTGAAACTTCAATTCCGTTTAATTAGTGGTAATGCTTCAAATCCAATTGGTTCTAATCGTGGCTATGTTGGATTAAAACTGGTTGATCGAGTCACAAGTCCTAAAGCACCATTGGTTGTTGCAGCACAGGCAGCGCCTGTTACCGTAAGTGCAAACTCACCAGCGGCTTCACCATTTGGCGGTGCTACTGCACCGACAGCAGGTGCACCTAAGCCTCAGACAACCGCACCAGCAAGCTCAACTGTAGCGCCTGCTGGCAATGCGGCAAATGCTGCTGGAAAAGGAGTGGCTCAATGATTAAAGGGAACGATTTGACGCGAGGGATTAAAGTATGCAAACGATAAAGTCTACACCGTTGTATTATGGAAAATGTCCCGCACGTGGTGATTTTCTGAAAACAAAAGGGCAATATTCATTGATTCAAGTGATTGATCAATGGATTACGGAAGCTTTAGAGCTTGCAATGCGAGAAGAAAATTTTAATCAAGCTTATGAATCATTAGCACCTTTAGACTTCTTTATCGCAAACCCTAAGGAAAGAATGTTTCTTGCGGCAAATATGGTGACCAGTGAAGACAGTTCTGGTCGTCAATTTCCAATGGTTTTAAGCCAGTTATTAGAAGTTGATCACCCCTTTCAAAACTTACTCTATGCGCCGTTTAAATATAAACCGGTATTGATTGATTTATTTCAAAAAAATCGAAGCATCCGAACCATTCGTGATCCTGAAGTATTGATCAATAAGCTGGGTGAAATTGATCGTGAAATACAGGTTCTACCTGAATTAAAAACGCAGGACTTTTTTGAAAATCATACCATGCATTCATTTGCACAAATGATGAAGATCACGCCTTATGAATTGGCACAAAGTATGTTGGGTTTGGGCTTATTACTACAGCCGGTGCTTAAACACGGTACCAGTAAGTTATCTAAGGTGCTTATTTTACCGATTAATAATCATAATTATTGCTATGAAATTGCTGCCTTTTGGGTCAACTTAATCGGACGCTTTTTAGAAAAAAGTAATACAGAGATCTTGATTGGTATTCTTCACCAGGAGTCTCCAATTTTATTATTTGGATTCCAAGGGGCAGATATCACGGCTTTGAGTAATATTTTCACTCAAAATATGCAAAATGATCATTGGGTGTCTTTGGTCAAACCGTTATGGATTGATGCCTATTTGGAACAGAATGCAGGTCTAGCAGCACTAGAACAGTCTTTATGTGAACGTCAATTGAGTCTGGTTCAAGGCATGAAAATTTTTAGACAAACATTTATAGATGAATAATGATATGAAAAATAAACAAGTCAAAATATTGAAAAAATTTGCGCTTATTTCTAGCTTATTTTGTTCATTCAATGTGTTTGCTGCCCCGATTGTAGTTGAAGGTGCTGTGCCAAATGACATGACCAAACAAGCAATCTTGGCGAAATTAAAAGCGGTTTATGGTGATGATCAAGTTGTTGATAAAATCCAAATTCGAGCCGTATCCGCACCGAATGGCTGGAGTGATTCGGTTACTCGTGTGATTACCCCAGATTTAAAGAAGATTAGCCAAGGTAAGCTCTCTGTACGAGGCACACAAGTTGAATTGGTTGGGAAAATGGGTGTACAAACTGATATTCAGCCAACCACCAGTTTATTCCAATCCTTAGTTCAGCCACCTTATCGATTTAATTCACAAATTTCAGTGAATGCTGCTGAGCAATCTGTGATTGATAATGCCCTAAAAAATCGAATTATTGAGTTTGAATCTGGCAAAGCCGTACTTACCCCAACAGGTACACAAATCTTAGACGAGATGGTGGTTGCATTAAATAAAGTCCAAGGTAAAAATGTTAAAATTGTGGGGCATACTGACAGCCAAGGTAATCCACAGAAGAATCAGGATTTGAGTTTGCAACGTGCTGAAGCGGTGAAGCAATACTTAACTACGAAAGGCATTGCACCGGCTCGTTTAAGCACAGCTGGTCTGGGTTCAACCAAACCTGTTGCTGATAATGCAACTGAAGATGGGCGTAAAAAGAACCGCCGTATTGAGTTCGATGTTTTATAAATTTTTATTCAATAACAAAACAATAAAAGGTAGGCACTATGGCACTTCCATATATCACGTTAGGGTCACCCACGACAGGTGGTGGAAAAATTATTTCTGCTCAGTCTTCTTTTCTGATTGATGGTAAAGCGATTGCGTGTGTAGGGGATAAGGCGACCTGTCCCAAGCATAAATGTGTCGCCAGCATTGTTGCAGGTGATAATCATATGTTGGTGATGGGAAAGCCCGCTGCTCAGCATAATTCACCTTTATCTTGCGGATGTAAATGTATTGGTGATCAGTCATTAACAGTTGGGCAAAATTAAAAAGTCCAAGTTATAAAAAAAGCCCCATCATCCTGACGGGGCTTTTTCGTATTGGTTCGCTAGGTAAACTCCTGTTCTACCTCACTTCCTGATGTACAGACTGATTATTATTGTTTTATGTCTGGGAAACTTCCTGTTCCCTATGACTATAGAATAGGGGATTTGCTTCAACTTCCCTAGCCGTCAATGCATGCAAGTGATGTAAGCTAAAGCGTACAATGTGATTTTAGACATTGGCATATTGGATGAGTTTGTTTACCACAGATTTGACTGCTTTATTATCAAACTCATTTCCCTCAAAGGTTTCACTCTTACCACGTTGTCCAATATCTCGCAGTTCAATGACAGCATTAGAGTCAATCATGCCAATAAAAGCACAGACTTGTTTGATTTGATCAATTGAACGTGAACCGTAGGTACCGCCATAACTGACAAAAGCCGAAGGTTTGCTCTGCCATTCTTTATAAACGAAGTCGATGGCATTTTTCAGGACAGGACTATAGCCGTGATTGTATTCTGGTGTAATGAAAATAAACGCATCTCCAGAAGCAACTTTTTTCGCCCATTCTTGCTGTTTAGGCTGATCATAGATTCCTGAGGCGGGTGAGTTTTTTCCGGCAAAGAAAGGTAAATCCCATTCTTTTAAATCTACAATTTCAACATTGAGGGTACTGAAGTCGAGTTTTTGGATTTCTTTAAGTAACCATTCTGCGACTTTAATCGCAACACGACCTTCTCGAATACTGCCCACGATGATTTGGATATTCATTTATTTTCATCTCTATTTTTCTATTAAAACATTATGCGCAATCAAGGTCATAGGTACAGTAGTGATTTGTATATGATTTTAAAATTTTGAGTTAACAATAAGATTGATCAGGATTTGAATTTCCATTCTAATAAGGAAAATTTTAATTTTGAATAGATATGAAAGACGACATTGCACTGATTATGGCTTTACCCAATGAATCTAAAGGGTTATTTGAACAAGCAGGTATCACTGTCCACTATAGCGGGATTGGCAAGATTAATGCAGCCTATACGGCATTCGATGTTATTCAAAAAACCGGCTGTAAAACCATACTGAATTTAGGTAGTGCAGGAAGTTCTTTCTTCGATGCCCATGAGTTGATTGAAGTAAAAACTTTTGTGCAACGTGATATGGATGTTTCCCCACTCGGTTTTGATGTGGGCGTTACGCCAATGGATGAGCATTTTCCAGGCGAAATTCATTTAGAATCGTATTTTCCACATTTAGCGCAGGGTGTTTGTGGTACAGGGGATAGTTTTGAAACAGGACAACCCAAAGTGAGCTGTAACTTGGTCGATATGGAAGGCTATGCACTGGCTAAAGTCTGTAAAAAATTAGATGTGCGTTTAGTTTCGATTAAATACATTACAGATGGTGCAAATGACACCGCACATTTAGATTGGGAAGATAATTTATTATTGGGTGCACAAAAGTTGTTAAAACTATATCAGTCTATTTATTAAAGACTTAGTTTGTTTGAGTATTATATAAAGTTTAAAATTGAGTCTTGGCGACCATAGAACTCTATGGCCGTTTGCCAAAATAACCAATAAGTATATTGGATGATTAATTGCGCGGTAACACACCATATAAAGTCATATGGATTGTATGTTCAATTGCGCGTTGACACATACTTTTATTACGCAAAGTTTTACCAGTCACCATTTCAATTTGAGTACTAAAGTCTGCATAATTTTGAGTCAATGCCCAAATATTAATAATCAGCAATTCAGCATCGATTTGATCTGATATTTTACCTTGCGCCTGCCAGTTTAAAATCACTTTAGCTTTGCGTTTAAAGAGCTTTTTAAGTGGGCCTTTGAGGATCGGTAAAATATGTGGTGCGCCTTGAATCACTTCTAACGCGAAAAGTTTTGAAGCTTTAGGCTGAGTTCTAGAGATTTCAATTTTGGTCATGATGTAATGTGACAAAGCTTCTGTCGGTTCCAATTCTGACTCAAGCGACTGCAACGGTGCTAACCATTTCTGCATAACTGTCGTTAGCACTTCAACATATAAGGCTTCTTTATTTTCATAGTAGTAGAAAATATTGGATTTATGCATATCTGCTAATTGAGCGATTTCATCTAGACTTGCGCCGTTGAAACCATAGACAGAAAATACGTCAAGTGCAGCATTGAGCAGCTGCTGGCGTTTTTGAGCACTCTTTTTTTGTTCCATCGCATCTTTAATCGAAAAACTGATTATTAAATTGTACGGTAAAATGTTTGATTTGTGCACAGAAAGCAGCATTATTTTGGTATATTTCTGATAAATAATGATGAAGTTTTATTATTAAGTCGATCGTAGATCCCTATTATCTAATTTTGCACTAAACTGGAGCAAATCTTATTTTAAAATTCTGTCAGTTATGACTTAATATTTAAATTTTGTGACATTTTTTAGTATAAGGTTAATTTTTGAGTTAATTTAAAAATTAGATAATCTTAAATAGCATGATTTAATTTTCATTTAAGAAAACTGACTTGCTTTAAAATACCCAACTCATTTTTAATCAATAGAAACAGTTGAAAACTTAAACATATTTGTGACAGCGAACATTTTCTATCCGATCAAAACGACTAAATATTCGATTTAATTATTCAAGATCAGCAACATGGTTCCGCAAGGTTGGGGTTTGTTGGCATTTCATAAATGGTTTGCGTTGTAGGTTAAAATTGAGCAGGCAAGGCATGAAACGAAGAGAATAGAGAGACTATTTTCGAGTTTCATAAC